>PVKV010014366.1:0-57735 GCA_004027835.1 Alouatta palliata | reverse complement strand
AGTACTCAGAGATTTCATTACCACCAGGCCTGCTTTACAAGAGCTTCTGAAAGAGGCACTATATACAGAAAGGAACAACCAGTATCAGCCACTTCAAAAAACCCATCGGTAAGCTGCATCCAGATCCATCTTACATGCAAGGATATACAGAGACTCAAAACAAAGGGATGGAGGAAGATTTGCCAACCAAATGGAGAGCAAAAAAAAAGCAGGAGTTGCAATTCTCGTCTCTGATTAAAATAGACTTTAAAGTAATAGAAATTGAAAGAGATAAGAAGAACATTGCATAGTGGTAGAGGGATCAATGTAACGGGAAAAGCTAACGACCCTAAGTCTATGTGCACCCAATATAGGAGCACCCAGATACATAGGGCAACTTCTTGGTGACTTACAAAGAGACTTGGACTCCCACACAATAATAGTGGGAGACTTTAACATTACATTGTCAATATTGGACAGATTAATGAGACAGAAGGTTAAGAAGGATACCCGGGACTTGAACTTAGACCTCAAACAAGTAAACTTAATAAACATTTACAGAACACTCTACTCCAAATCCACAAAACATACATTTTTTTTTTCAGTAACACATCACATTTATTCTAAAAGTGACCACATGGTTGGGAGTAAATCACTCCCCAGCAATTGCATAGCATTTCATAGGTTTAAATGAAATACTGGTTGGCTGTTTGTTTTGTTATTTTCCTCCCTTATTCCTTCCTGTCTCCATTGTATAACACAATTATTAGTATAAAAGAGCTTTTAATATCCATTTGTAGACTGCATTCTAGCCTGGGCAATAGAGCAAGATTCCCGTTCTCTCTCCCTTTTTTTCTTCTTCTTTTTCTCTTTATTTCATTCTTTTTTTCTTCCTTCTTTCTCTTTTTCTCTCTTTTTTCTTTTCTAAAAAAAGAAATAAAAGAAAACAAGCATGAAGACAAGATGAGAAAAAAAAGAATGAAAAGAAACAAACAAAACCTCCAAGAAATATGGGACTATGTGAAAAGACCAAACCTACGTTTGATTGGTGTTCCTGAAAGTGACAGAAAGAATGGAACCAAGTTGGAAAACACACTTCAGGATATTATCCAGGAGACCTTCCCCAGCCTAGCAAGACAGGCCAACATTCAAATTCAGGAAATACAGAGAACACCACAAAGATACTCCCCAAGAAGAGCAAAATGATCAGATACACCAAGGCTGAAATGAAGGAAAAAGTGTTAAGGGGAGCCAGAGAGAAAGGTCGAGTCACCCACAAAGGGAAACCCATCAGACTAACAGTGGATCTCTCTGCAGAAACCCTACAAGCCAGAAGAGAGTGGGGGCCAATATTCAACATTCTTAATGAAAAGAATGTTCAACCGAGAATTTCATATCCACCCAAACTAAGCTTCATAAATGAAGAAGAAATAAAATCCTTTACAGACAAGCAAATGCTGAGGGATTTTCTCACCACCAGGCCTGCCTTCCAAGAGCTCCTGAAGGAAGCACTAAATATGGAAATGAGAAACTAGTACCAGCCACCGCAAAAACAAACCAAAATGGAAAGACCATCACACTATGAAGAAACTGCATCAACTAATGGGCAAAATAATCAGCCAGCATCATAATGAAAGGATTAATTTTATACATAACAATATTAACCTTAAATGTAAATGAGTTAAATGCCTCAATTAAAAGACAGACTGGCAAATTGGATAGTCAAGACCCATTGGTGTGCTCTATTCAGGAGATTCATCTCACATGCAAAGACACACAGAGGTTCAAAATGAAGGGATGGAAGAAGATTTACCAAGCAAATGGAAAGCAAAAGAAAGCAGAGTTTGTAATCCTCGTCTCGGATAAAACAAACTTTAAACCAACAAATATAAAAAAAGACAAAGAAAGGCATTACATAATGGTAAAGGGATCAATGCAACAAGGAGAGCTAACTGTCTTAAATATATATGCACCAAATACAGAAGCATCCAGATTCATAAAGCAAGTTCTTAGAGACCTACAAAGGGACTTAGATTCCCACACAATAACAGTGGGAGTCTTTAACACCCCACTGTCAATATTAGACAGATGAATGAGACAGAAAAGTAACAAAGATATTCAGGACTTGAACTCAGCTTGGACTAAGTGGAGCTAATAGACAGCTACAGAACTCTCCACCCCAAATCAACAGAATATACATTCCTCTCAGCACCACATAGCACTTATTCTAAAATCAACCACATAATTGGAAATAAAACACTCCTCAGCAAATGCAAAAGAACAGAAATCATAACAAACAGTCTCTCAGACCCCACAGTGCAATCAAATTAGAACTCAGGATTAAGAAACTCACTCAAAACTGCACAACTACATTGAAACTGAATAACCTGCTTCTGAATGACTATTGAGTAAGTAACGAAACTGAGGCAGAAATAAATAAGTTCTTTGAAACCAATGAGGACAAAGACACAGTGTACCAGAATCTCTGGGACAAAGCCAAAGCAATGTTTAGGGGGAAATTTATAGCACTAAATGCCCACAGGAGAAAGCAGGAAAGATCTAAAATCAGTATCCTAACATCATGATTAAAAGAACTAGAGAAGCAAGAGCAAACAAATTCAGAAGCCAGCAGAAGACAAGAAACAACCAGGATCAGAGCAGAACTGAAGGAGGTAGAGATATGAAAAACCCTTCAAAAAAATTAGTGAATCCAGGAGCTGGTTTTTTGAAGAGATTAACAAAATAGATAGACCACTAGCAAGACTAATAAAGAAGAAAAGAGAGAAGAATCAAATAGACACAATAGAAAGTGATAAATGTGAGATTACCACTGATCCCATGGAAATACAAACTGCCATCAGAGAATACTATAAACACCTCTATGCAAATAAACTTGAAAATCTAGAAGACATGGATAAATTCCTGGACACATACACCCTCTCAAGACTAAGCCAGGAAAAAGTCGAATCCCTGAATAGACCAATGACAAGTTCTGAAATTGATGCAGTAACTAATAACCTACCAACCAAAAAAAGCCCAGGACCAGACAAATTCACAGCTTAACTCTACCAGAGGAGAGTACAAAGAGGAGCTGATACCATTCCTTCTGAAACTATTTTAAACAATAAAAAAAAGAGGGACTTCTCCCTAATTCATGTTATGAGGCCAGCGTCATCCTGATACCAAAACTGGCAGAGACACAACAAAAAAAAAAAAGAAAAAAGAAAGAAAACTTCAGGCCAATGTCCCTGATGAAAAGTGACGCAAAAATCCTCAGTAAAATACTGTGAATCCAGCAGCACATCAACAAGCGTATCCGTCATGATCAAGTGAGCTTCATCCCTAGGATGCAAGGCTGGTTCATCATATGCAAATCAATAAATGTAATCCATCACATAAACAGAACCAATGACAAAAACCACATGATTATCTCAATAGATGCAGAAAAGGCCTTTGATAAAATTCAACACCCCTTCATGCTAAAAACAAACACTGAATAAACTAGGTATTGATGGAACATATCTCAAAATAATAAGAGCTATTAATGACAAACCCACAGCCAATATCATGCTGAATGGGCAAAAGCTGGAAGCATTCCCTTTGAAAACTGGCACAAGACAAGGATGCCCTCTCTCACCACTCCTATTCAACATAGTAGTGGAAGTTCTGGCCAGGGAAATCAGGCAAGAGAAAGAAATAAAGGGTATTCAAATAGGAAGAGAGGAAGTCAAATTATCTCTGTTTGCAGATGACATAATTGTATATTTAGAAAACCCCATCATCTCAGCTCAAAAACTCCTTAAGCTGATAAGCAACTTCAGCAAAGTCTCAGGATACAAAATCAATGTGCAAAAATTACAAGCATTTCTTACACTAACAATAGACAGAGAGCCAAATCATGAGCAAACTTCCATTCACAGTTGCTACAAAGAGAATGAAATACCTAGGAATGCAACTTACTAGGGATATGAAGGACCTCTTCAAGGTGAGCTAGAAACCACTGCTCAAAGAAATAAGACAGGACACAAAGAAATGAAAAAAACATACCATTAACTTTCTTCACAGAATTAGAAAAAAAAAAAACTACTTTAAATTTCATAAGAAACCAAAAAAGAGCCCATATAGCCAAGATAATCCTGAGCAAAGAGAACAAAGCTGGAGGCATCACACTTCCTGACTTCAAACTATATTACAAGGCTACAGTAACCAAAACAGCATGGTACTGTTTGGTACTGGTACCAAAACAGATATACAGACCAGTGGAATAGAACAGAGACCTCAGAAATAGCACCACACATCTACAACTGTCTGATCTTTGACAAACTTGACAAAAGTAATGGGGAAAGGGTTCCCTATTTAATAAATAATATTGGGAAAACTAGCTAGCTATATGCAAAAAACTGAAACTGGAGCTATTAATGACAAACCCACTTTGGACTCCTTCCTTAACACTTACACAAAAATTAACTAAAGACGGATTAAAGATTTAAATGTAAGACTTAACAGTATAAAAACTCTAGAAGAAAACCTAGAAAATACTATTCGGAACACAGGCATGTGCAAAGACTTCATGACTAAAACACCAAAAGCATTGGCAACAAAAGCCAAAATTGACAAATGAGATCTAATTCAACTAAAGAGCTTCTGCACAGCAAAAGAAACTATCATCAGAGTAAACAGGCAACCTACAGAATGGGAGAATATTTTTGCAATCTATCCATCTGACAAAGGGCTAATATCCAGAATCAATAAGAAACTTAAACAAATTTATAAGAAAAAAACAAACAACCCCATCAAAAAGTGGGCAAAGGACATGAACAGACACTTTCCAAAAGAAGACATTTATGTGACCAACAAGCATATGAAAAAAAGCTCATTATCACTGGTCATTAGAGAAATGCAAATCAAAACCACAATGAGATACCATCTCATGCCAGTTAGAATGACAATCATTAAAAAGTCAGGAAACAACAGAGGCTGGAGAGGATGTGGAGAAACAGGAACGCTTTTACACTGTTGGTGGGAGTGTAAATTCGTTCAACCACTACGGAAGACAGTGTGGTGATTCCTCAAGGATTTAGAACCAGAAATATCGTTTGACCCAGCAATCCCATTAACCCAAAGGATTATAAATCATTCTACTATAAAGATACATGCACACATATGTTTATTGCGGCATTATTCACAATAGCAAAGACTTGGAACCAACCCAAATGCCCATGAATATTAGACTGTATAAAGAAAATGTGCCACATATACACCATGGAATACTATGCAGCCATAAAAAGAATGAGTTCATATCCTTTGCAGGGACATGGATGAAGCTGGAAACCATCATTCTCAGCAAAACTAACACAGGAACAGAAAACCAAACACCACATGTTCTCATTCATAAGTGGGAGCTGAACAATGAGAACATACGGGAACAGGGAGGGGAATGTCACACGCCGGGCCTGCTGAGACATGGGGGAAAAGGGGAGGGATAGCATTAGGAGAAATACCTAATGTAGATGACGGGTTGATGGGTACAGCACACCACCATGGCACGTGTATATCTATGTAACAAACCTGCACGTTCTGCACATGTATCCCAGAACTTAAAGTATACTAAAAAAAGAGAACTACCTAGTTGAATGAATATATATTTGCATATTAAATAATCTCAGCTAGTGGCTTGACTTGATGATTGATATTGAAAGCCACAGGAAAGAAGACAAAAATAGCATTTAAAAATCTAAAATGAAAAAAAAAAAAAGAAAGTCTAAAACCATTCTATACTTTTACGACATACTCTTGTCTCTATGCAAAGTGGGATTACTGTAGGCTAGTAAGCAGGTAACAACTTAGCTGGGCATGCCATGAATCAACTCCAGACAGCAAAGCCAAATAAGCAAACTCAACTTTAAAAATGATCTCTTGGCTCAGACTTCAATAAACAGAGAAATGGCAACGGGTTAATCCTTCACTTGCTGTAGGCCAAAGATAGAGATGTGACCCTGATTGTTCCCACACAAAAAGCATGCTTGTGTGAAGGTATTCATAATAAATAAGCAGTGAGGGCATGGTCATGAAAATGGAGACAAATTAAATTACAGCTTGAAGATCAAAACAATAATTTAAAGAAATCTATTATTTATGAGAATAATCACAACCACTCAAAACATACCAAGTTTGGGGCGGGAGAACTAAACAGCTGTTAAACTGAAATCTTCCTCTTCATAGTAAAGCACTAGCTTTGGAACAGGCTACAGGGCAGGTGGCCTTTGGGAGGGTGATTATATGTCCTTGGCATTCAGGGAGAGATGGCCAAAAGGAGAATTTTGCCTCTCCAGAAAGAAAGTTGCACAGAAAACAAAGCTGAAAAAGATACATTGTAGTAAGTGAATATTGAAGAAGAGCTATTAGTTCCACGTAATTCAAGCATTATAAGATTAGTCTTAGGGTGGAGAAATATTTTTTCCTCTGTAAGATTCATAAAGGAGCCTCTAAAAAAAAATCATTATTGGCCACATGGAAATAAAAACACTTTCACTATTACCTTCTTTTTTGAAAGAAAAAAAAAAAGACGAAGCATTCAACTCTCAAGCTTTTAAGGTAATATTGAATTCAGCAAATACAAGTAATAAGACCAATGTTTTAAAGCTGACTGCGTTATGGCCAGTTATGAGGGAAAAAGGAGAAGAGAAATGTGGGAACGGGAAAGAGAAGAAAATAAGATGAGCATCTTCCATCATGACTTCTTCTCCCAGACTCTTCAACCCTGCTCAGCCTCACAGGAGTACCTATGGGGTGGCCCTGACTCACTCATCCCACAAACACCCCAAACTCTTCCTCTGCCACCCAGCACCACTCTCATGTTAGTAAAAGAAAGTTATTCTAAACCTTCTGCAGAGACCTTCAGCTCCCAGGGTCGCACTCACCACCTAAGTTTAACCGCTTTCACAACCCTCAGCCATCCAGAATGGGTAAACTTCAACAGGTCCCCATAACACTCCTCAAGCCACTGCATTTTTACCTCTCCACGGAAGCCTTCTTTCCTCCCTTTTATCTCAGGAGAGATGGCATCCTCTCACATGCCGAAGCCTAACCCCTACCTTTGTCATGGAGAGTTTCTCTATGGCTCTGTCCCTTCCACCAGCTCCGTTCTCTCCAAGCAGTCAAATCATGTAACAGAAGCAAGATGCTATGGTCTGAATGTTGGTGTCTTCTCAAAATTTTTACGTTGGAACCTAACACCCAACATGATAGTATTAAGAAGTGAGGTATTTGAGAAGTGATTATGTCATAATAAGATCAGTGAGCTTATAAAAGAGATTGAAGGGAACAGCATGTCTCCCTTCCCTTTCACCCGGTGAGGACACAGCAAGAAGGTGCCATCGATGGAGCAAAGCAAGCCCTCACCAGATACTAAATCTGTTGGCAACTTGATCTTGGACTTCTCAGCCTCCAGAACAGTGACCAATAAATAACTGTTGTTTATCAGTTACTCAAGGTATTTTGTTATAGCTACCTGCACAAACTAAGACACAATAATGAGGTAAAACATTTGTATGGTATTAATGTTTTCCCACTTTTAATCTTTGAGAGGTAAGGTGACTCACCACTGCTCACACAAGTAGGCTGTGGCAGAGTAAAGACTCAAACGCGAGCGTTCCAGTTCCAGGCGGAGGCCAACAGCTGGACCATCTCCTTAAGATCACTGCAGAAGAGCTTCCCAGCTGCTGAGTGCACATACAGATCCCTGCTGGGCTGGCGGAGAACTGAGTTACTAAATCCTGCAGGCCTCCTAAGAGTCTTGCAAGGTTGAGATGTTGGGAGCCCCAGGCAGGTCTTCTCCTGCCATAGCAATCTTACCCATCGACACCAAGATACTTTACAAATACAACCATTTTCCACAAGTGCCATGACTTGAATGAGGCTAGGAGGTGCCAGGGTGATCAATCATCTCAGTTTTCCCAGCAGTTTCCTGATTTTATCACTAAAAGTTCTAAAGTTCAGCATCCTCAGTTCTGAACGAACACTTTTCCTAAGGTTGGTCACCTTAGGAAAGTGAGGACCTGCAGCTGTCTATGCCTCTCCGAGGGTGTTTCCCGTACATTGCCTTTTATTACTGGGCTGCAAACTCACTGAAGAATCATTTGTAGAGCCCCTACTAAAGTCAAGAGTGCTATGCTGAGCGCGGGGATGCAAAATGAACAATTCATGTTCCTATTCTCAAGGTGCTTGCAGTCCCGTGGAGAAAATGGTGCATATGTGCAAAGGTGCACAACACAGAGTGAAGTATGATTTCAAACAAGCAAATGAAACACCTCCCCGCCTCCCCGCCGGAAACCCCTGTGTATTACCAGAGGAAGAGAGAGTCGTTCAGGAAGGAGAGGGTGAACACAGAATCAAGTGCTAAGGGACATCTGAAAGGGCAAGGACTAAGATGAGTCCACTGGATTTGAAGCCTAGAAGTAAGGAGGGAGCAATTTAAGTAGAGTATCAAGGGCAGAAATTACCGGCAGAGAGTGAAAACCACAGCCAGAGCCACCCTCAAACCCTTAAGCCAGAGGATTCCACTTTTGATCATGAATGAGTAACTGGTACCAGACTAGCTCTCCCATCATAAACAACTAGAAAACGACAACCTCTATGAATCATTAGACATTGCACAACTGGCAACTGTCATCAGTGAAATAATTTAAACAAGAAAGGTTAGCTCAGTGATAGACCCAATGTTCTGCCTGGAGCCATTTACCAGACCCTGGCTTAGGGAAAGAAATGCCAGCAAAGCACAGTGACCACACTGAGTAGAGGAGACAAAGACGGGAGATGCAGGAGGTGGCCTCCTTACCTCACTGTCCTTGCTCTGCTTTTTCTTCAAAACCTGAATTCCCACCTGCCACTATACATTTAATTTGTTGTCGTTATTTTCTGTCTCTGTTTGACTCCCTCCTCAGGATGTAATCTTCATGAGGGCTGGGCAGGGATACTCTTTATGTTATCACTGCTGTTTCCTTCAATGATGTATGTAATCAATGCCCAATATATATTTTTGAGTGATTGAAACCAAAAGGGAGAGGGTAATGAGGAAATAAAGGCAGGAAACAGGCATTTTCAACAAATGTATAGGTGAGGTCAGGAGTTCAAGACCGGCCTGGCCAACATGATGAAACCCCATCTTTACTAAAAAAAAAAAAAAAATACAAAAATTGGCCAGGCATGGTGGTAGGCACCTGTAATCCCAGCTACTTAGAAGGCTGAGGCAGGAGAATCGCTTGAACCTGGGAGGCCAAGGTTGTAGTGAGCTGAGATCCTGCCACTGTACTCCAGCCTGGATGACAGAGCAAGACTCCATCTCAAAAAAAGAGAGAAATGTATAGGTGAAGAGAAAGAAGAGATAAGTTGGAACTACAGTAATATTATAGAATTTAAGGAAGGGCCTTTTGTGTAAAGAGGGGGTATATGAAGTATGAACATGTTTGAGGGGTCCAAGTTTCATAGAGTCGCAGGCTGATGGCTGTAGCTTCAAAGATCCCTCTGGACTGGTCCAAAGGTTTTGAGTTATTTCGATTGATTGTTCACGGTCAGTTACGGATGAAACTCCTCGTTCTACTCTTTTCTCCCTTCTTACTGCTGCACTTGACTAGTCTAAAAAAATTAATTAATTAAAAAATAAAGATCCTTCTAAAGACTGGATGTGGGGATGGTCAGTAGGGACGACATGACAGAACAGCAGTTGGGCACACTGGCTCATGCTTGTTATCCCGACAACCTTTGGAAGGGGGAAGTGGAAGGTTTTCTTCAGGCCAGGAGTTTAAGACCAGTCTGGCAACATAATGAGACCCTATCTCTATAAAAAAAGAAAAAAGGAAAAAAAAAGAAGAAAAGAAAGAAAAAAGGAATGAAGGGAGGGAGGGAGGGAGGGAAGGAGGGAGGGAGGAAAGAAGGAGGAAAGGAATTTCACAATTTAAGATTGAGTTCATTATGTCAATATAACAAATCACTTCACACTAAGTGGCTGAAAACCATAAAAATTCATTATTTCTGTCCCTTCTGCATTTGGGTTGAGAAATGTCCAAGATGTTTCTTCACTCACATGTCTGAATCCTCAGCTGGTATGGCTGGGACAGCTGGGGGCTGGGCAGGCTTCTGTGTCTCCACATAGCCTCTTACATGGCCAGCTTGGGCTTCCTCACAGCATGGAGGCCCCAGGGTAATCAGATTTCACAAATGGCACCTGAATGCCCAAAAGAAGGAAGCAGAAGCTGCCAATTCTGTTAAGTCCTGGGCTCAGAAATCCCAGAAGTCACTTCCGCCACACTCAGTCACAAGGCCAACCCAGATTTCAGAGGAAGGCAAATAAATTACAGTTCTTGATGTGTGAGGCAGCCAGCATGAGTGTTCCAAGAGGGGAACATTTTTAGAAGCCACGTTTGGCGCTAGTTACCGTGAATGCTTAGAAAGAAGCATTACAAAATGACAATAAAGACTTGGTGGGGTGGCTCATGCCCGTAATCTCAGCACTTTGGGAGGCCAAGGCAGGTGGATTGCGTGAGCCCAGGAGGTGGAGACCAGACTGAGCAACATGGCAAAACCCTATCTCTACAAAAAAAAAAAATTAGTTGGGTGTGGTGGCGAATGCTGGTAATCCTAGCTACTCAGGAGGCTGAGGTGGGAGGACTGCTTGAGCCTGGAAGGTCAAGGCTGCAGTGAGCCACCATCGCACCACTGCACTTCAGCCTGGGTGACAGAGTGAGATCTTGTGTCAAAAAAAAAAAAAAAGACAATAAAGGCAAAGGTTAAGGTGAGGCCACATGAGTGGCCCAGTAAAACAGAGTGGAGACTGTTGTCCCTAGAACCTAAAACGTCAAGAAACTGAAGGGTTACAGTGTCATTGATGAGAACACCTGCATACCAATGGATGTTAACGTATGAGACACAGACACTGAAGTCACCGAGGAAGATGGATGTGTGCTCGGCAAGATGTGGAGTGAGGGTGAAAGGGATGGAGAGAGGCTGCCGTGAGTGGACACTGGGCTTCAGAAGAGAAGTAGTAGAAGGACAGCCGGGAATTAGCAGAGTTGGGGAGGCAACCCCTCACCTCAGCCCATGAGCAGGAAGAGTGACCTCTGGTGGAGAAGGCTGGTAAGGGACGCTCATGACAGAAATGCAGGTTTTAGTCAAACTGGTTGAACAAGAGACCAAATGGAAAATGTAAAAGAGATGAGAGATTCACCATGGGAAAGGGCAGGTGACAGAGAGATGCAGCTGGGTGAAATGTGGTAATGAAATCCTCCAGACAAATACGGGAATCGAGATTGGCTAGGAGAGCACATTTAGGGTTATGTGAGAGGGACACAGAAAGGCGGAAGGTGTATCAGCAGGCAGGATGGAATGCCGCTCATTCGTGCATTTATCCCTTCATGAGGGGAGGAATAGGCAGATATTTGTGTAATTATCCTGGTTGGTGTCAAGATTTTCATCTCGTTCTTTGCTTCTGAGTGTGGAATCATCACTTCATTTCCTCAGTTAGCTTCCTTTAGGGTGATCTTGAGAGTAGCAATAAAGTTTGGGGGACATGCAGGAAAGTGAAAGACAAGGAAAGTTTATATCAGAGAAGACTCACAGAGCTAAATGAAAAAAAGTTCATGTAATGATATCAGACTACAAATCCGTATCTAAAATTCTAAACACCATCTCCTTGCCCCCAAGAAGGAGAAGATTAGAAAATTCATGCTCTCTCTCTCTGTCTCTCAAAGAGGAAGAAGAAGAAAGAAAAGAAGAGGAGGAGGAAGAGGAGGAAGAAAAAGAAGGAAGAAGGCATAAGAAATAAGACATTATGCAATATTTTGATGGATCAAAATAAAACAGAACTAACGTAGCGTCACGTCAAAGGTATTTTTTTGTTGTTATACATCTCAAGCCAAAAAGGATTGCAAAGTCTTTTACACACATGTTGCTCTCTTCCTCTGCAAGCTAGGTAGCAGACAGCACAGCTGCCAACATGGCACCCCCCATGCTCTAAGAGGGGCACACTTACTGAATTTTAATTTGTGCTGCCTTTACAATATTTTAAGTTTGAAATGGAAAGTACATAGTTTCTTTCATTGGGGAAAAAGGGGGATAGTGATGAAATAGGGTGGTTGTTATCTGAATTAAATTAAATATTTTCTTGTTTATTTTGTTTGGTGCTTTTCTTCTTTCTCTGAAGAGGCAAAATACTCCAATTATGGCTTCATGGAAGTTGTTACTCAATGGGAACAATCCAGTCACAGTGTTGAAGAAAAGAACATAGGTACCTTTGTTGGTTTGATCTGGTCTAAGTGGCATTCTGCCTTAGAGCAGGCAGAGAGTTGAGCAAGATTCGGTGGGTTTTCAGAACACGTCAGTGACAGGAACTTTCTCTCTCCTCTCATCCCAACGCCACAGGCCTGGAGGAAGGCAGTTTTGTTCTTCTGAGTGGGCTGTGGTCACCAGGGAGGCTTGGTAGCATTCAGTTTCCTCTTTATCTCTAAATAAAATAAGACCCCTGCCAAGCTCTGCTTCCTAACTAACACCTTAGGCCCAAGCAGAAAGTCATCTGGCGTCTACCCAGCTTCTCTGGGTCACTGAAATGACTTGTTTAAGATAACTTGGTCAGAAGCAGCTGCAGAAAAACCACTTATTCCTCCTATACAGCAACATCCCCTGGACACAGATTCCCTCCTTTCATGAACAAAGGTGATTCACTCTATACCCACACCCACTGCTCAGGCCAAAGTTGGGTTAAAAACAAAATTAATATCTGCATCTTTTTAAAAAAATGTTTCAATAAAACTAGATTCTCCTTCTCACTCCTTAGATCATGGGAACTGCCTGCCTAACAGAACATGAGAACTGTGAGAAAAGGAGTCTCTCATTTTCCTCCACACTTGCTAACGACCTTTTTGCATTGTCCCTAGAGAATCTAACACTTAGCATACTTCCCTGCAACCTCTTAGTTCATGTCCAGGCTTTTTACACCAAACCGACCCATTACACTTTCTTTCCAGAGCCAAGAGGAGTGGACATTTGTTTTTTTGGTCACTCGGTGTCCAGATATATACCCTGGTCCCTGTAACTGCAGTCAGAGAAGTACCTGTCACTCATTCCTGGTCCCTGTGGCTCAAAGGCATCACTCTATACAGGCCTAGTACGGTCAGCGCACGGTCACACTGTCCTGGGTGCCACCACTGGGTCCAAGGTAGGTAAATGGCCAAGTCAGAGCCCATCAGGAGCCATGAGTTCGAGCAGATACTTCTGAGAAAGAGACTTTCTTTCTTCCTCTGCCGAAATTGAGGGGACAAAAGGTCAGAGCTGTGCCTTCGTTTTGCTGCAATGTGGAGCCTGTGATGAAAGCCACCCCAGCAGGAGGAGCTGCTGAGAGAGTAACCAAGTCCTGCATAAGCTGTTAGCGCTCTCCATACAGGAAGGCCTGGAGGGGCTGCTGAGAGAGTAACCAAGTCTTAGGCCGGGCGTGGTGGCTCACGCCTGTAATCCAAGCACTCTGGAGGCCAAGGCAAGCGGATCACCTGAGGTTGGGAGTTCAAGAGAGTAACCAAGTCCTGCATAAGCTGTTAGTGCTCTGAATACAGGAAGGCCTGAAGCAAGCCAGTTCCTGGGCTTTTCAGAGTCATTAATCCTCTTTTGATCTTAAGGCAGGATTTTGTAACCAAAAGGGTCATGCGTGGCGCTCCAAGTTTCATCCCAGAGCCCTGTTTTCTAGATGCTGGCTGTATTTATATGCACTCTCCTTTGCGTGTTAAAATGATCTTCCTCTCACAGTCTCCAAAAAATGTCCCCTGGTAAGGGCTCCCCATTTTGTTGAAGCCATCCCCATTCATTCTGTGCAATCCAGTGGTGAAGCATTAGCTCTTCACATGTTGACAGCATCATCTGTATCTTTCTCTTCTTCCCATTCATCCATTTTCAATACACCAATGATTTACAGAGTGCTCAGTACATGCTCTTAGAAGGCACGAGGGATGGGCATCCTCAGCCTCAGCCTCAGCCAATACGCGTAACTCCAGGACGGGGCAATGTGAAAAGTGACGCAGAGCACAGGGCAGGGGGCCTGGTTGGAAGGACTGGGCCCCTAGCCTATCTCCAGCCCTCCAGAGATCTTCCATTAAGGTTGGACATTAAAGCAAGAGAGTATTTTCCATCTTCCCACATGATCACTTTTCATTCTCCTTATATAGTAAGAGATAACAATTTTGGAATATAGAAGAAGTATCCCAGGAAGAAATTCCTTCCACTTGGAACACATATTTATGAGTATATATACCATATGCCTGGAACTTTCTGGACCCTGAGGACAGAGTTCCTTCGTGTCACAGAACTTATGCTCTAGTGGGAGAGACAGGCCACAAACAAGTAAAACACAAGTATTTAACTGAGGTCAGATGCTTAGAAGAAAACAGAGCATGGTAGAGGGATGGAAATGCTTGACTGGAGTTGAGGCATGGGTCTGTCTCAGGTAAGGTGATGAGAGAAAGCCTCTCTGAAAAGATTGCCATTTTTGCAGAAACGCAAATTAACTGAGGCTGTATGTCATATGAAGAGCTGGGGAAGGAACATTTCGGGCAGAGAGAAGAGCAGCTGCAAAAGTCCTGAAAGATCCAGCTTCTCTATCAGGTGCTGTGGACACAGGGATAGTTTTGGTGCCCACAGAAATGTTTTAATTCTTCCTGAATCAGAAGAAAAAATGAACTTTCAGGTCAAAAAAATGTTTTAATACATAATGTTTCTATGTTCATCTTTATACCAATGCAGTGGTAAAGTATAATTTTGATTTTTTTTTTTTTTTTTGTACTGGAGGAATGGGCCCACGAAAGTCACAATGCAGCTCTGGGCTTTAGGAGAAGAGCAAGGCTAGTGATGAGAGGAGTCAAGGTGGAGGGAGGGTGGCAGGAAGTGGGCTCAGAGGTGCAGGCAGGGATACAGGCAGATGGAACACCAGGGCTGGCAGGCTGGATTTGGAAGGTAGGCAGCTAAAGCAGGGGAAGAGGGGCAAAGAAAAAACCTGAGCACTCAGAATTTTCGATGTTGCTGAAGTCCACAATAGGAACACTGAACATTTCTGACCACTTCAAGCAAGGGGCTTCTAATGACTTTTTAATTTTTCACCAATTAAGGGAATGACTTTTTGTAGATTACCAACTCCACCTGAATCTCGAGATCAGCCCCTGTTGCGTCTAAGCTTGATGTTTTCCTTCTGATCATCTACCCCGCTCCATGGTGAGATACAATAACAACTTAGAATGGCGTTGAGGCCTTCTGTGATATTCAAATGCCATAAAAACGTGGCTGTCGTCATGATGGTCAATAATAAGTAATAATGCTTCTGCCCATGGATGGACTTCAGCTTAGAGACAAATAACCTTTTTTGCCAACTTGCCTACCTTGTGTCCATACCCAACATAATCAGGAATCTCTCAGCCACAACCAATATTTCAGCAACTGTCACACCGTGTTGTGAACTCGTAACGTTTATGACACTGCTTGTAGCTTCTCATTTACTAACACCAGCGATATGTAAAGCTCTCCACAGTGAAGGCCTGAGCCACTTGCTGCATCGTCCCTTTGCTTTCCTGCATCCTGTGGAGACAACTGCGGTCATCTCTCATTTTCTATTGTGCATACTCATATTTAACATGACCCAGTGGAACTGGCGGCTGCGCCAGCAAGCTGGGAGTTCCCAGCATCCCCCAGACCTCTCAAGGTCCTTTGCAAAGCTGGCCGATTGAGCAAGGAAGCCTTTTTTCCGCCTCTCTTCTTAGAAGGAAATAAGTTGGGATGCCTTAAAGTCTGTGAGGTCAAAAGGCCTCACGGATTTTGTCAGGGCTTCTTTAGGAAGTCGCTTTTTATTATACCCTCCTGTATGAGTAAATACCAAATTTAAAATAATATAAAAGGGCTTCTGAATTTTAGGGTTAGGGTGGACTTTACAGGAAGGAGGACAGTTTTAGTGACACCTAAGGGTAAGAAGAGTTCATTAAATGCCTAGCATCCCAAAATATAAACTTGTAAAACTACTTTTACTTTTGTAAACATTATCAGAGAAAGTGATACAAAGATGTAGAGGGAAAAAAAATTGTTTTAGCCTCTCTATTTTTTGAGCCTCATCTGAGATCTGACAGATACAGCTTCCAGAAGGAAAAGCCTGTGAATAAACCAAGAAGCCCCCTTTAGGACCCTTTTCAACTGCAGGTGTTTTCAGTTGAAATTCAAATTCACCCATGTAGCAGTTCCAGAATTCAGAAAGAAATTAAAGTGTTCCCGAGAGATCTGCTCTGAAGATGTCTGATCAGAAATAACAGTCCTGAGCATCTCTTTTTGTTTGTCTTTTCTTTGATATTATCTATCATTTGCAAATAAGTGAGCCATACAAATGGTGCTAGAACCCCAATCCCTGAGAGTCCCTGAGAATATAAGATGCAGCCTAAAATGCCTGAGTTGTGCAATTGGAGAGAACTCCCCACAGTCTGGTATTCAGAGCAAAGAAAGTGATGGTCCTGCGCTCCTTCACCTGTCCACTGCGTCTGGCCCGGGTGCAGGGCATGGCGAAAGGGCAGGCCTCAGAGGAGAACAGCAAAGATGCAGGAAGGGAGACTGAGGTGTGCGAGGGCTGCTCTCTACCAGTATTTGGAGGATAGTCATGTAAAATAGCAAATCTACACTCTGGCTTCAGAGGGCAGAAGAAAACACAGATAGTGGAAATGCTAGATTGCCTTTTTTCATTTTTTTATACTAGTAAAATAAATATAACAATTTACCATTTAAAACACTTTAGGTGCACAGTTCAATGGCATTAAGTACATTTACTCTGTTGAATGTACACTGGACAACAGTGTACACCCTGTATCTCCAGAACCTTTTCATCTCCCAAAATGGAAGCTCTGTACCCACTAAAAAATAAAATAACTCTGAATTGTCCCCCTTTCCCAGCCCCTGACAATCACCATTCTACCTTCCATCTTTATGAATTTGACCACTCTAAGTATCTCATATTAGAGGAATCATACAATATTTGTTCTTTCATGTCTGGCTTCTTTCACTTAGCATAATGTCTTCAAAGTTCACCCATGTTGTAGCATGGGACAGGATTTCCCTCCTTTTTAAGGCTCAATAACATTGCATTGTATGTATACACCACATTCTGTTTGCTTGCGTATCTGTTAGCCAATGGGCATTTGGTTCGTTTCCACCTTTTAGATACTGTGAATAATGCTGCTGTGAACATAGATGTACAAATATGTTTGAATCCCTGCTTTCAACTCTTTTGGATATATACTCTGAAGTACAATTGCTGTATTATATGGCCATTCTACATGTAATTTTTTAAGGAATTGTCTTCCTACTTTCCACAGTGGCTGTACCATTTTATATTCCCAACAGTAACGCACAAGGATGTTGACTTTTCCACGTCTTCAGCAACACTTGTTATTTTATGTTCTTAATTTTTAAAATAATGGCCATCTAATGGGTGTGAAGGGAAATACTAGATTTTGACTGACTCGAAAAAACAATGATCTTACAAAGAGATCTGTCCAATTAGGGTCTGCCTCATTACTAAGTATGATCAAATCAGAAGTTCCTCTATATAAATGCAAGTCTAGTTCCAAAACTGACAGTCTGTGAATATGTGACACAATGGGATCTGAGGACCTTATTATTTTGTCTATTTTCTGGTCTGATGCATATAAGAATAATGCATGAACTGTAATGGTTTGTCGGGAGTTACCTGTACATAACACATGATCATCACAAACTGATTATCCACAGATCCGACCCGCAGATGTACTTTGTTGAGTATATATGTCCCAGAACTTGGAGATTTCTCAATAAAATATAGATATCCCGCTTCTCCTATAAGACGGGAAAACCCCACAGCAATGGGCTCATAATCCCTGGAGTGAGAAAAAGGAGATATCCTCCTCACTGCCCTGCTCAACATTGTGTGACCTGCTGCCCCCAGCCTCGCTCTTCATTTAGACAAGCTACCCAATTATAAGCAAGTGGTTGATGTCAGTGACTTACATACCTAAAGAGCTTTTGATAAGATACAAGCTCTTTGACCAAAGCATCTAAAACAGGAGAATATTACATTTATCATTTTTTTCCAATATTCATATATTCAATTACTTTGTTATGTTAATTCTTAAACAAAAACAACTAGTAAAGTCTAAGCTGTTACCCTTAGAGCCTTTTACAAAAATGGTCATCACTTGGCATTATGATATTTGTTCCATGAGAGCAGGGGCCATGGATATTTTCTCACACTGTATACGCAAAGCCTAGGTTGTGTGATAACATTAGCCATTACTCTGAGTACAATAATATTACGGTTTGTTGTTGTTATTAAGTTTTGAGTGTATTTGGTGGTGAATTAAAAACAGTCATCCAACTCAGTAACAGGATCACATAGGCACTTAAAATAGTGTGTGATTAAAACCGTTCATTCAAAGCACATCAAGACAACAAGACTTGTTCTGTGACTTTAGTTCTTTCAAGGGTAAGATTCGAACCCAAGATTGGGTTAAACATTATCAAAATTTGTGTATGTGGGCTTTGTTTCATTTTGTTTGGTGTAAAAGTCATTTTCTGAATTCAGAGAAAGTCCTAGTTTATAAAATAAATGTTTTTGATACTATTAGTTCCTGCTTGCTTTTTTCTTCTTTCTCTTTCCTTCTTTCTTTCGTTTTTTAGTCTTCCTTGCCTATCTGCTTGTTTCCGACAGTGATAAAGAAGTGTTGAAAGGGAAGAAGTAGTCCTCATTCAGAATTATACTTTTCCAGGGGACTATCACGTAGACTTGAAAGTAATCCGACGTGGGTTATGATTTATGTCAAATGAATGCCAAATAATTCTGGGTCATTTATTTTGTTTCAGGCACAACAATAGGGGAAGGAGAAGGAGAACAGGTTGGTTTAAAAAACCAAATCACGGAAACCTCAATAAATGCTTTATAACTGAAATTTATAACTGAATAAATGCCACAATGCCTAAAATTCCTGCTGTGAAAGTTACTGCTGTGGGATAAAGCATGGGGAATCCAGAAAGCAGAGGTAATATATTCAGATTTTTCCTCTAGCAGCCAAAGCAAATGAAAATGTTTCCCCTGGGAATCTGGGGACAGAGCCTGAAGAAGTCTCTGGGCAAAATTTCTTTGAAACCCTGCATTTTGACTTAAAGTTCATGCACAGTTTAGACCTCACGGCATATCCCATGCCATCAGGAGCAGCAGCATATCCCGGCTACTGTGCATAAGGACTCAGTTAAATCCCATAGCAACCTCATACAGGGGAAGATAGGGGAAGTACAATATTGTCATTATCCTCATCTTTAGTAAGAAAAATCTCTATACATATCTTAATAAAAGCACGTTTTATATTATGTCAAAGTTAAATTGCTTAACTTCCCTTAACAAATGTATCAACAAAAGGAGCATTCCAGAAAAATAGCCATATTTATTCTATGACATCTCTTACTTTCTGCGTATTTCAAAGGTATCCCTGTTGGTAAAACAGGATAAGCTATTCGTACCGCTGAAGATATTTGCATTGAGTAGCTAATTTACTTACTGTTGTGGTTCAAAAAAGGTTTTAAATTACAGTAATGATGTATGTTTCACTCTTAAAAACTTAGAAAATAAAAGAGAAAAAAATGAACTCTCACTATCGTGTTAGCTATCATTTTGGGAGAAAAAAAGCACGAGGAAGCCTTGGGAAATGGAAATAAAAAAAAAAGAACAGTTATATTTTGGATAAAGAAAGATTATGGGACCATCTATCAGGAGAGGTTTAAGTGGGACACCACAGTGATTTCTGGTTGCTAAAGGACTGGTACTGCTGAGACCGCAAATGGCATCAAACATCCCAGAAGTGGAGACAGGAGAAAGCATGGAGGAAACATCAAGGAAGGGGGCTTGGAGAGCAGTGGTGCCCACTCATCAGTTTTGCTTACGTCACCTTAAATGTGTTCAGAGCATGGAACCGAGATGGCGCTACATCCTGGGGCACCAAGGCTTTCCTTTGGGAGACTGACTCTGCTTGATCATGTCTCCCTCTCTGCACCTCTTCCCTGCCCTGCTCCCTGCCATAATCATCTACTAATGATGTACTTCAAATTTGTCTGAAGCCTAAATTACCTCTCACATAGACTCATTATCTTTTCTCAGAATCCCTGGCTTGCTTGGAGAATTTCTGTACTTAAAAAAAAATCCGGCTGGGTGCGGCGGCTCATGCCTGTAGTCCCAGCACTTTGGGAGGCCAAGATGGGCGGATCACGAGGTCAGGAGTTGGAGACCAGCCTGACCAACATGGTGAAACCCCGTCTTTACTAAAAATACAAAAATAGCCGGGCGAGGTGGTGTGTGCCTGTAACCCCAGCTACTCAGGAGGCTGAGGCAAGAGAATCACTTGAACCTGGAAGGTGGAGGTTGCAGAGGGTCGAGAATGCAGCACTGCACTCCAGCTTGGGAGACAGAGAGAGATTCTGTCTCAAAATAATAATAATCATCATCTAAATGTTATGGGAAATAACAAAGAAGAGTTAAGTAAAATAAGCCACAGAGTTCCGTAAACCCTACAGGGTCAGGGATAATATCTCTATTTGCTCACTATGGTATTCCCAGTAGTTTTGGCAAGTGCCTGGCACATAGTAGGTGTTCATTAAATATTTAGTGAATGAATGATAATAGCTTATCAGTCTGGGTTTGGGCAGAAACAGAATTTACCCCAGGTGATTCAAATGAAAAGTGTTTAATGAAGAACTCCTTACAGTGGTGGATAAGGGTAAGGGAACTAATGAGAGCTGAGAGGCATCCAGGAGCTCCCACCAGTGCTAGGGCTGAAAGGATGAGGAGAGGGAACAGTGTATTCCAACTCCAGTGATGTCTGTGCCATGCTAGAGGCTGGAATCATGGAAGGACAGACTTACAGCCAGACACAAAGCATGGAAGCAAAGACACAGAAGAGAAGAAATATTCCTACCCTTCTCCCATCCCACTCATCTCTCTTACAATTACCTCCCATTGCCTGAATCCAGCTGTATATCAAGCCAGCCGGGAGCGTGGGTGCTGCAGTCACTAGCGGTCGCTTCCTGGGGCAAGGAGAACAGGGGTAGAGAAGGTACAAAAAGAGGAGGCAGCAAATGTGGCGAAACCAGCACAATGCTACTTCACTGGCACACAGGAAATTCAATGTCCATTTCCGCATATTTAGGCTCTGGTTACTCTTAGAGATTACTCTGCTCTCTTTAATAATGTAACAACTGATATCTACATAGGAGCTTATATGTGTTTTCCAGGAAACTGGAACCAACATTTCCTGGGGAGAATACTGGGGCATCTGGGTCTACTCCTTCCCTGTTAGACAAAAACCAGTCTCCTGGCATTTAGGATATGATGCATGGCCCATCTGTTCCTCCGGCTTCCGACTGATTGTTGTAGGGAGATCACTGGAGCTGTGATTAGGATGTCCACAGCCCTCAAGTGCAAGTGGTCTAATTGTGTGGCCTTGCCTGGGCCATGCCTCCGTTTCCCCAGCCTTAAAGTGAGGAAGAAATGGTTCACGGCGTTCATGTGAAGATGAATTAGGTAGTCCTTGCTGATATGGTATGTTTCTCTTTTTTTCCTAGATGGAGCTGTGCTGACACTCAAACACAAATACTGCTGAACACATACATTATGCAAAAGTTATAACAAAACTTCCCATGGACACCGCACTAAGAAGCAAACTCTCCAAAAAGCTGGAATATGTAAAAAACCAGTCAGCAACATAACTTTCCTCTAAAACAACAAAAAATATGGCACCAATGAAGCATGAATCCCCTCAGGTACAAATTTCTAGAGCCATGATCTTTGGATGAAGTAACCCCTGCAATGCCTGGTGTCTGTTTTTCAGGACATCATTAGCAGGAACTATATGGAGCTAGTTCTCTGTATTCTGTGGCCCAAGATGTGTGCCAAAAAAGCCTAGGTATGTGAGGCTTCTACACAAGCATACTTCATACTTCCATGGCTCCTCTGTCCCAGCCTACCTCCACATTTAACTTGTTAATCCGTTCCCTAGACTCTGTTTACTGAAAGGACATTTGCTGGACCAGTTGTGCTTCAGACTCCAGGACAAGGATGTGAACTGTGGTTTATCCATTCTGTTCCTTCCTGCTATTTTGAGCAATTTGTAGAAATCATTTTCTTGCCCCAAACACTTCACAAAAATTCTGTTTCTCTCATTGTTCCCCAGATACGGACTCCTGAGTGCTGTGTGAAGGAGGATGAGGTTTCAGAAGCTGCCTCTGTAAGAGCACCCATCCTTCCAACACAAAAATGGCTCACGGACCTGCCAGCAGGGAGCTGGGCTGAGTTTAGTGACTCATGGTTTGTGCTTTAAGAGTAAGAGAGTTGCAGTGACACATCGACACTGGGTACCTATGAACTCCACTGAAAGACTTCCTAAGACAATCCGCCAAGACTAAGTGTACCATTGGCAGACAATGAAATGGGATCTGAACTTAGGCTACCTTTTTTCATGAAGGTATGAACACTTTATTTTGAAATGTCCGCAAGGTTTCTTCTTGGAGATGGTAACAACTTTTTTAAGGGTTTCCTGTATTTTATCATAATATCTATATTCTCAAGATAGAGTTCATCTCTATGGTTTGGGTATTTTGGGGGGTGGGGGTAAATTTTACAGTTTCTTTCTAATCCCAATAGCTATTCTTCATTCGCATTTAAAAAGAACCTTCCAGGAGCTAGCAAAACAATATCAAACTTACACTAAATTGTCCACACACAATATTTAAAAGTACTCAATTCCTGAAGTTTGTTACGTTGCAATTTCAAATGCTTCTACATTCTGGCTTGCAAAATGGGTTTGCTTAAATACTCTGGGATGCATAAATATGCCTTTACATTATCCTACATTTGAGCTCTAATTTTCTGGAACAGCAGAGAGCTCAGTAGTCAGAGCTCAGCAAGCAGCGTCTGATTCTGTTACTCTTCTGTTACTCTGACTTAGTTACTCTGATTCTTCGTTTGTGTAAGACCAGGGCAAAACCAAGTGATCTGCAAGGCACTTTCTGGCCATAAAGTTCTGTGGTTCTACTCTGAAGCTCTAATTTTGCCTCCTTATTAAAAATATTAAAGTAGGAAATGAAATGACGGCAAAGAGGGAGTGTATAATAATTAACTCTCACAGCACTGCCATTTTTTGCTTTATATGAAAGGACTTCTAGCCCAATAAAAAGACATAGCCAAACTCTAGCACCAAAAAGAAACAGATGGCGCTCAGGGTAACTTGGTCCTACCTTCCATGAGATAACCGACTACATAAAATTGGCATAAAAATGGGCAGTGGTAGAAGTGGAATTCCATAAATAGAAGTAGAGAGGAGTGACCACAAATGGCAGAGACAGTAATCGTGGAAGAGAAGGTATAAGGGAAGCGCGCAGCAAGTTTTTTCATTGGTTTCTGCTCCCATTGTATTTGCTGATCACCAAAAATCATGAGTCTGGGCATGTAACAATTTTGTCTTTTGTTAATTCTTATAACGATGTTGTAGTCTAAGGAAGATGTTGCTTGACATGTACATTGGGTGAACAAGTTTGTCAAGACGCCCTGGGTGTGTGAACCATAGTGGGGGAAGAGGCTTGGGGGCAGAATGTATAAAGGGACAGATAGATGTTGCAGAGGAGCTGAATCAGAGCTGCCAGGGAGAGGGGCTGTGAAGGAAGCCACATGCAAGAGGGGACTCACAAGGAGGCAGCAGTATGATATGAGGCAGGTCAGAGGATGGCTGGGTCAGGCAGTAAAGAAGTACATCACATGATCAGACAAATCAGTTCAAAAACACATGAAAGTGGGGAGCAGCTGCTTAGGGGAGTTCCCATCCATGCAGATTTAAGAAAAAGACCCAAGAAAGCTAAATGGACAGAGATGCTAAGAATCACGGCATGGAAGGTTTGGAGACAGGAGTTTTATTTCAAATTGTGGTTTAAGTTCGGAGTAAGCAAGGAAGAACTGAGTGGTTCTGAGCATCGGAGCTGCCAGGATGGACCAGAGATCTGGAATTTGAGCAATCTGAATATGACTTTGTACTCTGAAACATTCACATCAGGTGTTGGAGGTAAAGAACTATTGGGAAGATATTTAGGGAAGGGGCCCAAGGCCATGAGTTAGATGAAAGATACCCCAAATGCCCAGAAATGTTTCTATTGCCAGGTACTATATTGCGCCATGGGCCTACACAGCGAGTACTTTCTAAAGCAAGGTTTAACCAAACTGTGAGCAAATGCGCCAATTCCATCCAGGCCCATAAAAGTACATATTAGAGTAAAAGTCTACCCTCTGTAAACAATGGCCGGCCATCGTCACCAGATACTGACTTACAACATGTGAGGTCCAGGCCAGGAGAGACACCAGACCCATGTCTCCGCTTTGGGACAGGCATTCATTATTTAAAATGTCAGACCTGGAGCACATTTGGGGTAAAGAGTGTCTCGTCTTAACTTTTTTTTTTTTTGCATGTTCACTTCTCTATTTCCTTCTTCCAGTCTTGTCGTTGTTAGAGACAATGACTAAGCAATAACGCAGCGATTTACACATGTGACAAAAATGAACCGCGTGTATTTCATGCAGTATATCCAATGTACCCGCCACTCCTATTTCAACATTCTCCCCGGTGGAAACTGTGTTTATAGTGACCTGACTTGGCCGTCGCCACCAACTCTCCCAACCCTCGGAGTCAGTTCCAAAACCAAACCGAAAAGACGGAGGGCAGACAAGGCTTGAGCCTGCGACTGAGAACGGAGAGGCGGCACGCCTTGAGGAACGGGGGCCCGAGGCCACAAGCGCTAATACACGCCAATCTCGGGGGACACTCACCGCGTTGCCCGACCGCCCGCGGCCGCCATGTTTCCGCCGCTGAAATCCGCGAAGGTACGGATCGCCGCAGGGGCCTCGCCTTAACTCTGGAGACAGGTGGTTCTTGCCCTGGGAAAAGACTGGGACCCCCACCTGGCTTTACTTTCCCAGAGGGTCTGAGCCTAGGAGAGACTTGGGCCCTCTGTTCAGAGTAACTGGCCTCTCTACGTGGCTGGATAACCTGTTTCAACAAGACTGGATGAGCATCTTCTTCTTCTTGCTGTGTCCTATAGAGGATCTCATCAGAGGAGCTGAGCTAGGGCACACAGACCAACTCAGCTCCAGGGGCTTACTTAGTGAGCTTCATTTTATGAAATGGGTAAGCATGTTTACAATCGGATTCCAACACCTGTGGTAAAACCTCCACACCTGTTCATTGTTCTCTTTAACCGCATCTTACTTTTATGGCAGTGGTTCTCAAACTTGTTGCAATCAGAATTCCTTAATACTCTTACAGGTTTTTGTGGGCCCCAAAGGGCTTTTGTTTATATCACTTATGTCTATTGATTATGACTGTGTTGCTCACTGAAACTGTAGATTTAAAAAAAAATTTATTAATTCATTTATACATAACAGAAATGTAATATGTTAATACATTTTTATAAAAAGACTATTTTTTTTAAAACAAAACATTTCATAAGGAGAGGAGCACTGTTTTGCATTTCTGAAAATCTTTGTAATGTCTGGCTTAATAGAACACGGTGAAATACATTAATAGCCTTTTTAGATAATTGTGGATATTATTCTTTGATACTACACCAAAACTTGTGAGTGGTAGTTTCTTTAGGATTACTTACAGTATAAAATCTGAAACTGTATCAATAAACTTTTCATATTTTTTCACATTAAAACCCACTGATCTATCTTGTGCTTTGAATGGATCTTGTACTAAAGCATGATTTGGTAACATCAAGCATTGGTCATTCTGAAAATATTGGTTCAATGAGCTTGGCAGATCTTCCAAAATCTTGAGACAATATCAAAAAGTCACATTTATTAACACCACCATCCATCTCATCAAAAAGGCCTGTAAGTATTAGGAAGCTGTTAAATTCACGGTGATGGATACAAGTGATCTGAATTTCTAATTTTTACTTAAGAATGCAAATATTGTCACTGCCAAAAAATAGTATGCATTCTTTTCCTTGAAATTATAGGTTTACTTCATTTGTTTTTTTTTGAGAAATACCCCTCTGAGTTTGTCAGTCAGTCGTCCTTTCAAGTAAAAATAACATTCCATTAAAAACCGGCTATTTCAAACAATCTCACAAGTGATTTCCCTTC
Source organism: Alouatta palliata (assembly GCA_004027835.1). Lineage (NCBI taxonomy): Eukaryota > Metazoa > Chordata > Mammalia > Primates > Atelidae > Alouatta > Alouatta palliata. The sequence continues at coordinate 31,541 of PVKV010014366.1, read as the reverse complement.
AGACAACTGATGTATTTCAGTATGCAGCACAAGTGCTTTATATGTACCTACCTTTTTGTCAACAAGGAATATTTAAAAGTCTTGTACTCAAGGATCGAGATTTAATAAAATTATAATTTTTACTGCTCTATCAAGGACATTCTTAAACAAACTTCCCTTTTTCCTTCCTCTATGTGCATGATGGTGAGGAATAGGATGACTATTATACATTTTGGTGCTCTGCCTTAATTAGTGCTAAGGTGTGGCATTTTTACCCACTATTGCTGTTATATATCAGTGCAAATGTCAACGCAGATAAAAGGACAAATAACATCTTAGTATTAGTATGAAAGTGGTTTTGACCTCACGGACCCTGGATAGTACGAAAGTAGTTTTGGACCTGCAGACCACACACTATTCTAGGGTAAGTGCTCCCTTTGTCTACCCACCCTTTGCAATACTTGAGTTTGAATAGATATCACTCCTGTGAGAATGTTTATGAAACTTCTTAGAATGCGCAGTTTTGGGAAAATCTATTTTAATTTCACATTTGAGAGGTAATGGAGATGGGGGTGGAGAGAGTACTGTAATTATTAAGATAAAATATGCTTTTAAAAGCTTGGCCAATGGGTGGGGTGAATCAAATAGAATATTCCAATATGATGAATACGGCCAACAATAATCCAACCTCACGGTTCATGGGTATATATATCCCAAAAGCATACATTTCCAAAATTATTTATGTGTTTGATTTTGAAATTCATTATTGTAACCCCCAACTATTTATTTTCCTAATGTTTTATGTTAGTCTAACGTTAAAATTAGTTTGTGTTCCCTGAGCATACAGCAATTGAGGGTGAGATGCAAATAACCTTGCGGAGTGTTTTGTAGCATAGAGATACCAACCTGAGATTGAAGTAGAAATTGTTCTGTCCTTATTTCCATTTTCTATTGTTGTGTACTACTTCAAATAATTTTTGGAAAGAGGTGGAGTTATGAATAAATTCAATTTAAAAATGCTTTTGGCTGTTGCTAGAACACCTATATAATTAAAAGTTGACAGCATTTGCCTGCATGCCTCTAAAAGGTAGGAAATGTACTCTGCTTTGAGGAAAGGCCTAAAGTGTGTTTTCAATTATAGCATACTAAACATTATGAAGAGTCCTAGCGATTCAGAAAAGGCGGTGGTGTGTCTATGCAGAGTAATAATCCTGAAACCTTAGCCAAAGGTTCTGAAAAAGCATCAGTGAAGTGTGATGACCATTCTGTTTAGGTGTAAAGATCCTACACACTCAGGGCAATGGTCTACTTGGAAAGGATGTACTCTGATTTATCATTAATATAGTAATTTCAAGTCCAATGTCACCAACAACAGTCAAAGTTATGGCAAATTGAATTTGACCTGAGTGGAAAGATAGTTATATTTCAAATTATAATACAGGACAACTTAACTACCGGTTTTTTAAAACCAGCATTGAGGAAGAACTGGTTTAAGGATGATGCTCCATTTTAAACTTGACTGCTCTCTGCTTTGGTTTGAGATTGAATTCATGCAGTTGTTTCAAACCTTGTTTTCAACAGCATTACCTATTACTGGGAAGCTAGATCTTTTGGGGGGAGTTGGCCGGGAGGTATTGAACCTAAGATTTCTCTATCAATAAAAGACATCTTTTGGGATATACAGGACTCTTTAAGCTTCACTTATAAAAGTGTGCAATATAAAGCTTTATTATTATTTTTAAAGGGGCAGGTCAGAATTTAACCCCCATGGCTCTCTTTAACACCACTGAAGTTGTAAGAATTAATTCAACCTCAAAGAGGCATGAGTTATCCATGTAGGCTTATAGAGTGTCATTTTAATATTCTATATCTTTACTGTGCCTCCACCTTCTTTGATGAAAAGGTCTATTTAAAAATTGGTAGGAAAATATTTAACATAATAAGATGATGAGTCAGAGTTTTAAAAAAGTTAAATAATGCACCTTTTTATTTTTTTAGCTACATCTGACTCATGACATATAATGTATTCTGCTAAGTTCAAAGTTTCCTCTTAGAGAGTTTTATGAAACAACTCTTCTTCAGACCATTTTACTTCAATTATAGTAGCAGGTTTTGGAGTTTAAATCATTAACAGCCTCTGAGTGAACTTTTATCCAAATGACTGCAAGTCACAAAGAGAACAGTCCTCTTTCACCAAGTACCTTTTGTGCTAGAGTGAGACCCGTCCTTTTCTATTTTTCTTCTTTATGTCTGTCTTTGAAGAAAGATGTGTGATTTGTAAGGTAATGAAAGTATGTATCAGTTAATGAAAACTGCTATATTGGGCTCATAATGCACACTGGAATTGCTTCAGGGTAAACTTCATATACCTGCAGTGTATAGCAGGGGAAAAAGTAAATTTCCGAAGTAAAGATTGCTGTGTGCACTCTAGCAGTTAAACCACGTAGCAGTTAAAGCGACCATCAGGGGTGACCTAATCTTATTTTCCTCTCTTTGTCAAGTAGCTGTAATGTTCATTTAGGAGCATTTTTCAGTTTTAACTCCACTGGACACTCCAAAACTGGGCACCTTACCCTATCAACTGTCAACCGAGTTATTGATTTCGCCATATGTTGTCTTTTTATTTTTTTATTTTTGATTAGTTTTATTGGAATGTTTTTGGAGAGTGTGTGGGAGACGATAACCTCCAGATTTAAGGTGATGGGGCGAGAGAGTAATTCTTTTAGGGACAAAAGCCTGCAGAATTTCATACAGAACAAAATGTAGCTTAATAAACGAAAGTTAAGACAAGAAATGTATTTCCTTTTAAAAATCAGTGAAATAATGAACTAATCGTTGTTTAAAGAGTGAGAAAAACTTTTTCCCCCCTAGATTTGGCGACTAGCGGGATACATTTGAAGAACTCCATCCCACCCCCGCACGCGCACCCCCCATTCTTTCCAGACAGAGCGGTTGTAAATCCGAGGCTGAGTCCGCCCTGGGAGCCTTGGGGCACCTTCCTCTTTGCTCTGTGTGTGTGTGTGTGTGTGTGTGTGTGTGTGTGTGTGCGCGCGCGTGTGTAGCTCTCGCTCTTTCCCTCAGTCTGTGCCTCTGTGTGTGTGTGTGTGTGTGACAGAGAGAGAGCGAGAGAGAGAGCGCGAGAGGAGAGAGAGCGAGAAAGAGAGAGAGAGAGCAAGAGAGCGAGCTGTGAGCTGTGCTGCCGCCGCCGCTGCCCTTTGATCCCGACATTAGTGTTAGGGGCTCGGAGAACAGAGCGCGGCCATAGACACCGCCGCACCGGCACTCATTTATTTATACCTCCCATCACACGCGAGCATAGGACACACACACACTCACACCTATTAGATCCGTTTCCATTGAAGAATATTACGCTCGGGGACAAGCCAGGTGCACGACCAAAAATTAAAAAAAAAAAAAAAAAGGAAAAAAGAAAGGAAAGAAAAGAAGAAAACCCCTCTTCTGGCTCCAGGAAACAAGCTTCAACCCATTGCACACACCGGAGAGAAGGGGTTTCCCCTGTCCGCCCGCCCGCCCCCCAACTACCTCCCCGCTCCTGCCAGTGTCTGCCTCTCTGCCCCCACGGGGGTTTATTTGATCTCACATTAACCAAGGAGGAGAATGTGAGAAAAGGGGGAAAATGCCCAGGAGGAAGCAGGAGCAGCCCAAGCGCCTTCCCTCACGTAAGTCATCCCTTCTCCACCTCCTCTCGTGCCATTTTCTCGCCCTCCCTCTCCTCTTTCCCCTCCGCAGCCTCCTCCGTTGTTTTCTGCATTAGTTTAGGGTTACAGAGGTGAAACTGACAAAGACACAGCCCGGGTTACTCCTCGTTTAGGTCTATGCTGAGGCAGCCATGTTGGTGATGATCAGCCCCGTGCCCTTTCTATTCTCTCTTTTTCTTTCTTTCTCTCACCCCCCCCTCTTTTTTTCCTTGAGATCGGGCTTTTTTTTCCCCCCTTTCCCTCCCCTTCCCCCTCCTCGCCCCGGGTTGCCGGGGGGAGGGGGCAAGAGGAGGGAGGAGGGGAGTAGTGTGGATGCCTGGGGTTTTTATCGGGGGGTTGGTGGGGGGAGGTGGGAGAGGTTGGAATCTTAAAAAAAAAAAATTCCTTGTGGATTCCAGCGCCCGAGGGTGCGGGGGTCGGGACGCGCGGAGGGCCGGGGGCCGTGACATGGCGTTTGGGGGTGTCGGGGCGAGGGCGCGCGGCAGCCCGCCGGGTACGGGATCCGGGGAGAGGTCCGTCCCCGGCTAAAGGTTGCGCCGGGGTTGGTCGGCCCCGGAGCCGCCGGCGGCGGCGGCTGGAGCAGGAGGAGGCGGAGGTGGAGGAGGCGGCGGCGGAGGAGGGGAGTCGGGGGCGGGCGAGGCGGGAGCGGCCGGGGAGGGCGTAGGGACACCGCACACAAACACACGGGTACACACGCGCCGCCGGGCGGCTGCTCCCGCGGCGCCGGGACGAGGGGGCGCGCCGGGGCGCGGGGCGGCCGGGCGGGGGGCGAGGCCGGGCAGCGGCGGGCGGATGTGGGGTGCGGGAGCCGCGCCGAGGCGGAGGCGGGAGGCAGGGCGGCTCGCGGCTCGCGAGGTCCCTGCAGAGCCGAGGGGAGGGAGGAGCGGGGCTCCTGGCCGCAATAAAATGCAGGGTCAGTCGGAGCAGACGGAGCCGGGCGAGACTCGGGCTCCCAGACCCCCTCCCTGGCGAGCCTGAGCACAGTCCAGGACTAAAGTGCATCACAGCCCTCCCCGGCCGCAGCCACACACGCCAACTGGAGACACACACCCGCCGGCACGGCCGGGTCCCCTTCCCCTCCTCCACCCGCGCCCCGGGTCCCTCTCCGCCCTCCCTCCGGCTTCTCTTTGCGCGACTCTTAACTTTTCCCCCACTCCCTCTCCGGCTCCCCCCAACCCCCCAGTCTTTCTCCGCCGTGAGTGTTCCGAGGTGCTGCTAAAGCTAGAAGTGAAGGAGAAAGAAGCAACTAAAAATATCCCCCGGGGCCGCCCGGCTCCTTGAATGCAGGGAAGAGGGGGAAGGGGAGAAGGCGTGGGGCGGGGTGACGGGGAGGAGGGGACGCGGGAGGCGCCGGAGGGAGGGGTCGGGGGAGACGGAGGGTCAATTTCTCTTCTCTCCCCCCACACGACTCCCCTCTCCCGGCGGTTTGGCGCTGCTCGGAGCCCGATCCTGCAAAACCCGGGCTGGGGGCGGGAGTGGAGCCGGAGCGCGCGCCCGCCCGGGTGTCAGGCCGACGTGGTCGGTCACCTGAAGTTCACGGAGGGTGGGGGAAGGGTTAAGGTTATGGTGTCTCGGGCTCGGGTTGTGTGTGAGCGTGTGCGTTTCCGCTGCAGACAGGCAGCGCGATCGATCTCCGCCTCGCGAAATATCCGCGGCGGTGCCTGCCCGGGGGACAGGGAGGGGGCGTGGGCTGCTCGGGCCGGGCGCCCCCGCGCTCCGTGTGACCCGGGCCGCAGCCGAAGTGGCGAGCCGGGGCGCTCGCAGGCAGTCCGCTCCGCAAACATTCCTCTTTCTTTCCCCTTCCCGGTACGCAGGAGTCGACGCAAAGGGCTTGGGTTGTGCTTTTTTCCCCTTCCTTTAAAAAAAAAAAAATGCCCCTGTGCAGTCCTTTCTTCGCCTGCCCGCTAGAGGTTCTGAGGATAATATCACATATGTAATATATATGCACATAAAATCCCTCGCAGGCGGCTGCGTGTGTAGGGAAATTTTGTGCGAGGAAGGAGGAGGCGGTGGAGTCGGGGAAGGCGAGTTGGGAGGCTCCGCGCTGCGATTCACAGAAAACTCGCAGCAGTTGGTGGAAGAGTGTGCGTGCACATGGCCGGCCCGCCGCGCTGCCCGGCTCCGGCCGGGGGCTTGGGGAGGGGAGGGAGAGGAGGCAGGAGTCCTCGGGGGTCGGGGGAGGTCTGCCCTGCTCGGACAAAACGGGCTTCAGTGTTCTCTGCGAACTTGCCCTTAGATGGCAACTTTGGGAGCTGATGAGCTTGTGTGCGAAAACAGGGCGGTGAGGTTATTTGGTCATTTTCCCTTTCTTCTCTTCTCCCTCTGCTTAAAAAAAAAAAAATGTTGGCGGGGTTGGAGGGAGGGTGGGAGAAGAGAAGGGATTTATCTGTTTCGGCTGTGACGGAGATGGAACGCCTTCCCTCTGGTGTGTAGCGCAGTCGGGCAGCTGCAGCCTGCCCTGCTGGTGACCTTGACCCTGACCTCCTGCGACTGCCCTCTCTGCCGGAGAGGAAATTCAGGCTCCATTTTAGCTCGGGTGCTTGGTGGGCCTCTCCTGTGCGTCGGTGCCTGGTCATGAAGTTATATTTTGAGAGTGAGCTCTCCTACTTCGCCGTCTGATTGAATCCTGTTATCACTCACTTAAAAAAAAAAAAAATTACCTCCCTCTTTCAGTCACGTAAAGTCACTTTTACTGAAGTAAGAAGCAATTACCTCTGGAAACACCGTAAAAGTCCCTGCAGTTTTGAGAGGGAAGCCTTAATTTTCTAAGCTTTTCCACTTACCTTTGCATTGAATGGATTTTGGTGGATGTGTGTTGCCTGTGTTAAGTGTGGCTTACACAGGTTTTTTTTTTTTTTAAAGCAGTTTGAGTTTGGACTTTGCAATTTCTGGGCAAATGGTGTATTTTGCAGTTCAGTCACAGTCACCAAGGCTTGCTAAGTGCTGAGTGAGGCTTGAAACTTGCAAGTGGTGTGAAGTAGTAATTATTTGACTTTGGGAAAAATTAGTGTTAATTTGTATTTAATGTCGAATATAATGGCAGTCCTTAGTCCCAATTTTAATGCTAAATACTTTGTTTATCTGTGAGAGGAGGATTTCTCTTTCGCTGGAGTACTCTTTTGTATTAAACTTAAAATATAGGAAGTCTGGGGATTATATTTCTCCTTCTATAAGTCATCCTGGGGTTTTAAGAAGTTAGGGGCAGATTTAAAAGTTGCCTCTAAAAGAAAGAAGTGGTGTGTGTAACAGAGGAGATGGGAGATCTTGAAGAAATGAGAGAGGAAAACTGTTTTTGAAGCCAAAGAGCCCTTTTGAGTAAATACAAAAGTAGTTAATAGCCACTGTTAATATATTGTTTTAAGAATCTGTAGAACCTGTAAACACACATTTAAGAAGGGCAAATTCGAATACAAAAATAAAGGAACTTGTGAAAACTGAATCTATAGAAAATTTGGAGGGTTTTCCGCTTCCTCTTAGGTCTCTCCCTGTGCCTGCAGTCCCCTAAGGATTCTACAGCATAAGGCATTGCTACTTATAGACTCTTTCTGTGTTGGATCTGTTTTTCTGATATTGAGTACAATACTAGCCAAACACAGTCTGGATCTACAAAGCCCACAGTCCTCTCACTACACAGCACAGACACCAGGGAACCTGGAAGTTCCACCCTGGAGTGGATTAGTCCTGGAAATCCAGACTAGCACTTGGTATTATCTGATACCAAGTCTGGGGTGAGCCTCAACCCCTGGCACGGAGTCCCAGCAATTCCCCAGTCTGGGCTCCGGCCTGCTAAGGTTTGCTAGCTCCTTCTGTTCAGCTAGACACCCATGGGACTGTTCAGAACCGAATTAGCTTTGGAGATGGGTTAGCCTTTAACCTGACACTACTAACCTAAGCCTTAGGTTTCTGATTTAAAATTCTACACAGCCATTTCCTCCTGGGCCTCTGAAGTAAGTGTGTGTGTTTGTATCTGTGTTTGTTTTGTTATATGGGTCTCATGCATTTGCAGAAAAAGACGGCCTATACTGTGGGGTTGAATGGCGATCTTACTGTCTGCAAATCAAAAGAAGTCCTGTATTAACTTTTACAGGTGACCCTAAGCAAAGGATATTAAACCTACGCTACTTTTGAGGGGTGGTTTTAAAAATTGTTACACAAGATGCAGCCTTTATTTTTCGGACTAGAGCAGTAATTATTATTTTGGGATTTAAATATGATTCTGCTGTTGTTCATGGCTCTTTTACAAAAGTTCTTTCCGTTAACAAGATCCAATACTACATTAAAAATAAAAAGTCCGAGAGGCCCTTTGAGCTGTAGCACCTGGTTGTCTTTAGCAGAATTCTGAAATGGATAACTTTAAAAAGTTTGTCAGCCTGAGAAAGAGGAAGAGTGGGTAACTGTGTGGGTAACCGATGCTGTGACTGTTACCATGCATGGGACGAGGCACTTTATGAACATTATTACATTTGGAATTACAAACTGAAGAGGGAGAGGATGAGCAAGGGTGTTCTCTTCTGTTTGTTGCGTCTGTAAATCTTTTTTACCGTTGGTGATCAGCACTTATTTCCTCATTAGCTTCAACTTACACATAAATGTGTACGAGTTTAGATCCTGTTATGTTTACCATTGGAAATTTGCCTGATACCTATTCCTGAGGGGAAATGCAAAGGAAAAGTTAATAAAGCAGCTGTTTTATGATTCCAGTATTTTCATTGTTTACTCAGTTGTGGATCAAGACCAGATCAGGTTATATTGTGTTCTTCATCAACAAAACTTTTTAAAATTCTCTCCTGCTTTCTAGTACAATTGCGAAGCAAAGTGACTGAAAAGCAACAGGATTCCTTATTTTTGTCATTTTACAAGTCTTTTTATGTCTAATGAAAGAGAAAGGGTGAAAGATTTAATTCTTTTTCCCTATTTATTCTTATTAATTTTTGCAGTGACCGGGCGGTACCTCCTGACTAACTGTGGCAGGGACCACGTGGGAAAAAATTTGAGTCTGAAGTAGCAAAATATTTCACTGATTCTGTCAGCCAGAGCTTATGATTCCAAGGTACCCAGAAGCAGTCTAGATGGATGCTGGATAATCATGCCTACTGTTCTCTGAAAAGAACATCTCTGTATTCCTAATACAGTAAGTAGGGTATCACTGAGCTTTCCTGCTAAAATAGGAAAGAAAACTCAAAGTCACATTTCTTCTCATGCTTCAAAATAGTTTCTAATAAAAAAAATTGATTTTTAATTTACCTGCATGCTGCCATCTCACTCTGGGGATGACACAGCTTGTGTGAGTTGACAAGTCTCGCTGCACAAAGTGTTAATAAATCATGCTGGAGAAGTATAAATTGGACAGCTTTCGGCCAGTGTTAGAGCTTGCTGTGCATTAGAGATTTTAGAGTCTTTGAATGGCATCTATTAGGAGAGTTCCAAGGGAGGTGTAGAAAATCTCTGTCTTGTGAGGCTTGTAAAATCAGATGGACAAAGACCATGGGGACACCCAAGGGAGAGTGTGTGTTCGTGGAGTGATGACACAGGCTTCTCCTGAGGTCAGAAGTTGCTTTAAAATACAAGGAGTTCTATTAATGTCAACATGTTCTTGTAGAAAAGGCCGGACTGGAAATGTATGGTGCCTGGCTGTGTTGGTAAACTAGTTTACTTAAGTAATCCCCAGTAGATTGGGTTCGGATTCTGTCTGGACAAGTTAGTTTCAGAAAAGAGGAAAAACTCTCATCCGCTCTCATTAACCCTGGTCACTTACCTACAAATTGGTGTCTTTGACTTAAAGATGACGAGGTGTCTTAGACTGTTTGGGCTGCTATAACAAAATCTCTTAAACTGGATATTTTATAAACAGTAGAAATGTACTGCCTACAGTTCTGGAAGTTGGGAAGTCCAAGATCAAGGCGCCAGCAGATTCAGTGTTTGATGAGGGCTCTGTCTCTGCTTCAGTGATGGTACCTTTTTGCTGTGTCTTTATATAGCGAAAAGGCACACAAGCTCGCTGGGGCCACTTTTATAAACACACTAATCCCATTCTTGAGGGCTCCACCCTCACGATCTAGTCACCTCCCAAAGGCCCCATCTCTAATACTGTCACATTGGGGATTAGCTTTCAACATGAATTTGTGGGGGACACCAATATTCAGATCACAGCACAAGGTGTGAGGGAGGGAAATATGGTGGAGCCCACATTGCTACGCTTGTTTCTGTGACCGGTCAGCAGTACCATCTGTGAAAACCGAAGGCGGCGTATTTCCGAGATTAGGTTAATATATTTGTCCCCAGTTGAGGTTGCCATGTCGTCCTCCATTCTTCATTTTAAATATCCGCTGGAGTATTAGGACAGGAGAAGGAAAAACAGAATAGGCTGGAGCTAATCTCTCCATTCTGAGTGATGTATTCGTAATTTTGTATAATTTAATCAGACTGATCGCAGAACAAGATAATGAGAGTATGACCCACAGAATAGGACTTTTGGGGGCATTAAGGATTTTCAGCATAAGGTTTTACAAAACCATGAGCTTTGTGGTGAAAGCATAGATGTTGAGTTTTCTCTTATTGGAAAAAAATCCAGACCAGGCCTAGTTATGGTAGGATGTGAGCTTTTCTTCAGCAGATTTCATTACCATGTTATTGGCTTAGTTAATGTACTCTTAGAACCACATTTTAGAGGCATAGATTGTAAATGATGGTGCCTGTTTCTGATGTACTCTTTTCTGTCTCCTGCTTTGCTAGGTATAGCTCAGTAATTCATTCCATCTAGGGCTAAGTGTACAAAACACTTTACGGTTCATGGTAGCTGAAATGTCTTCTGTCATATTTTATAAGAGAATAATGTGTGAAGCAGAGACCTTAGAAATAGCTAAGAGTACTTGATGGGCTGAAGTTTCTGGCTGCTTTCTCCTATTTGGGAGCAAATTTTGTATTTCTGTCCTCTCTCTGTAAGTTATGTTTTATGATATTGGAGAATAGTGTATGACTAGGTGCTGAAGCAGGGGCTCTCAGATGACTCCTGTCATTCCCCAGGGACCCACCTTGGGATACAATTGTTGTAGTTACAAAGTAGTTTCATAAATTAAAATCAGACTTTGGCTTGATACTAATCTTAAATGGTATGGGTACGTGTTGCTGTTTATTTTATAAAAGTTAGCTTCCCTGCGTACACACACACACACACACACACACGCACGCACACACACACACACACACAGGCTACACTGTAGCTAATTTTATAAAATGCACGGTGATACCCGCCCACGATCTGAAGTCAGAATGTGGCCTTTAGCAACTCTGCTTTCACAGTCTGACCTGGGGTTATATTAAATGCAGCAGATTCAGTGTGCCTAAAAAGGATATTGTTTCTAACTGTCCATTCCCTTCTTACTAAAAAACAGCCTTTACCACTGAAGTTCTGTCTCTGGAGTTCTTAAGTGACCGGGGTTTAGATACACTTGGCTTCTGTTTTTAAGAAAATCCTGATTTAACCAAGTGTTCTCCACCAACAAGGAAGAAATGAATGAACCTTCTTGGAGACTGGGGACTGAAAAAGCAAACCCTAAAATAACCTTTCTCTCTACCTCTTTCTCTTTGGTCATTTCTACATGGGACAGAAGTGGTTAGATCCCATAAGAATTGTGATGTGAAGGAAAAAAGAAAATAGGTGAGAGAGAGAGATGTGGATCTCAGGGTGAATTGTTTTGAGTGTGCTGAAGAAGCTGGCCTTCAAAGGAGACTGAAGAAGGCCAGGAGAAAATGATCTTTTACATGATTGATCAGTAACACTCTGCTTATCTGAGCTTTTGAAACAAGCTACTGTGCTTGTGGAGGGTGATAGACATCTCTAAGGTTACATAGTGCTAGTATCTTAGGTGGTCTGGCACTGTATTTTAAAAAGTTTTTGTTGTTGTTTTGTAATGAGAGGGAGAAAGTATCATCTGTGACTGTGCCCTCTCTTAACTTTGTCTGCTGTGTATGGTACGACTGAAGTGGAAACAGGACTCGTGCTTTCGAAGTTCGCAGGGCAGGAGTCAAATGTAGTAACTGGGGCCAGGCTGTTCAGATCCAGCTTTGCCACTGACTGGCTGTGTGACCTTGGGCAAATTACTTGTCTTCCCTGCCCTCCGCTTTCCTCATCATTGAAGAGTGATAATAGTTTCTGTATCGCAGAGCTATTAGAAGGATTAATTGAATACATATACAAATGTAAATATTATACATATACACAAAATCATGCCTCATTAGTGCCTGCTGCATAGAAAGAACTCAGTAAATATTACTTATTAAGTATGTGAAATGTGTTCCAGTTTGTTTAGATTGTGAATAGATTACAGGTATTTCTGACCTGGAACTTTTGGTGGTTTCTGTGGGTTTTTTTCTCAATATATCTCATTAGAGTGGTGGGTAATAATATTGTGATATGGTAAAATTCATTTACAAGGCTATTAGTGTAGGGCTTGACTAATACTTGTTTCATAGGCCAACAATATTATATTGGGCTTTTACTATAGGAATGAGTTTCTCTGTTTATATGATTCGACCTGAATTATATCTAAGTTGTGTAATAATCATAGGCATCATAACCAGGTTTCACTCTAGAGTGGGGGTACGAAATCCTCCTTTGGACCCTTAGAGGGAGACCCAAATTAGAGAATATGTATTCCATAAATATTTATTGATTCTTCTGTTCAACAGGGAGCCCACTGATTAGAATAACACAGAGGAAATTTATATTAGGTGTTCCGTATATTACATAGGTGATAGTTCATTTACACAGAAAAAAGGAAAGGCAGGGTCTGCTGTTTCTAATCACAGAGAACCAATTCAAGAGAATACACTAAATGAATCCGAAATGAAGGATGGGGGTGTGTGCGTATCGGGAGAGAGAGATCATATCGTAGGTTACAAGCTGGTGACATAGTAATGTGTTTTGCCCCACACAGATACTGTTTAAAAACTTGAGACAACATTTTGGAAATTGGAGGTTTCATATAAAAATCCAAATTTCCAGCTTCCTTTGAAAACTTGGAAGAGCCACTCGCTCTGGGCCCACCTCCCCACATGGCAGCAATCTGCTGTCGTCGGTGGTGGCTGTCTCCATTCCCTAGGCATGTGCTTGTCAGTCTGCCACAATTCCTGCCACTCGGCCACCGTGTCCCCATATGCGTATACACCTGCCTGCCTCCCTCAGGTATCTTACTCCTGGTCCCTGTAGGCATTTGGATTACAAACTGTTCTGCATTCCCCAGCATTCTTTGATCTTTCCACTCGTCACTGCGTTTCAGGTGTTGTACAGCACGTTTGATGGCAGTGTGAAGAAGCCGTATAGGGATTAAGATCCTGGCAGCACCACATTGCGGGCGTGACTCTAGCAAGTTACTGCTGTTATCTGCCTGTTTTTCTCATCTGTTAAGTGGGAGGCCAGTGTAGGTTCTCTGAGACTAGGGCAGTGTGTACATGTAGAGACTTTAGATTGGTGTCTGGCATGGAGTATGTGCACAGTAAATGCTGGCCATGTTAACACAGCTGAGGTGAATTCATTTCAGCTGAGGATTCCTTGAACTGTATGACGTCATCAGTCAAGGAAAACTCTTGCTGCCCATCAGTTTCTGATCACCATCAGCCAACCCAGTGGCTCTTAACCCTGGCTACATAGTTGAATCATCTGGGAGATTTTTAAAAAATACAAACTCCTGGAGATTTAAATTGAATTGACCCAGAGTGGAGCTTGAGCATGAACATTTTTTATAAACTCTCTGAGTGATGTGATTAATTTGCTTAATCCCGAGTTGAGGACCCCTGAACTAAGCAGAACTCCCACTCTGGGATGTTACCATTTCAGCCGAAAATAAAGACGTGCAGTGCTGAGCCTGGTCAGCTTATTGACGGTAATTTGTTAGGCTCTTTAAACCCTAAACTCAGCTTGTGGACTTGAGTAATTGACTGCAACTCTTCGAGGCTGGAAACCAGAGAGACTCACGGGAGGAAACTACAGTAGGCAGGAGACACAGACTCCTGTCTCCTCCTTCAAACTCTGCCAGCACCAAGGTTTCTCAGTGGCTGTGTGACCTTAGGTAAGTCACTTACCATCTCTGTGCTTAAGTAGCTCCATCGTGTAAAACGGAAAACCCAGTTCATTACCCAAACCTTCTATTTATATTGTGCTTTATTCTTCATGAAGCACTTTCACTGATATCATCTGCCAGTGAGGCAGGCAGGGAAGGGCCGCTTCTCCCACGGATTGGACAGAAGTGGACACAGACCCAGAGAGAGGAAGAAGCTAGCATGTAGTCACCAGTGTCAGCACTACCAGGGGCTGGACGTTTGATGGTCTCTTGAGACCCAGTGCAGCTGTAGGTCTGTGAAATCTGCATGGGATCTCACAACCCGAAGGAGATGGTTTTGGCCACTATAAACTGCTCAGAGCCCCTCCACTGCAGGAGGAGAACCCCTTAGGTGCTGATGGAACGTGATGGGCCCCGTGGTTCATGAAAACTTCTGCTGTCAGTGATATTTCCCTCCTCAAAGACTCAAGATCTGAGTTTTTGATCTTAGACTAAGCAGAGGGCAGTGGAGTGGAGTCATATGCAGTGACACTGTCTGAGGCCTGAATTACTACTCCACATGGAGAGTACTGCCTTCGCGTAATGGCCCAGAATTAGGCAGTGTTTTCTAATCTGCACTCGTTCAGCCCTACTTGTTAACCCAACAGTCCTCTCTAGAGCATGAAACACAGCTGTATTTGGGAGGAAACAAAGTGTGGGAGACCCTACGCTCCAGGAAACGATACTGAAATGTGCTGTATGATTTCTCCCTTCTAGGGGAAGGCAAACTTCAAATAATAACCTGTTGGGTTTTAATCTGACCTTAAAAAGTTAGAAATCAAATTACAGTGAGCTGCTTTGTGACATTTATAGAAAGAGGGAAATGTCACAATCTAGAAGTAGGGTTTGGCTTGGCTGCTAGATCTTAGAAGTGCCGTGCACAAATGGCTACTCGAATACTTGTTGAGAGGTGAAAAAATACATGTAGCAGAAGAGAAAAAGTATGAGAAGCTTAAATATGACTTAGACATACTCCATCAGGCCGGAACCATATAAATCACAAATATTAACTCTTTACTCATTTATTTTTAAAGATCGATATTGGCTTTTAATGACAAAAGTAGTACATGCTTAGTATAAATAATTAAACCCATGCAATAATGTTTAAGTATGAAAGTTCCCTCATCCCAACTTCCACCCCCAGAGATAACCACTGTTAATCAACAATTAGTATTTAAAACTCAGCCTTTCTTTGAAGAATGGATACATTTCAGCAGAGCTGGCTGAAATAATTTAAGTGTGGAATTCAGAACAAGGGTGGCGACATCGCTGTTAGGAACTAATTCGACCCATCTATAGTACTGAATCCCAGATGGGTTAAACAGATTTAAAGAGGGAAATAGATAAAGTACTCACAAGAAGGGAGGCAGCTAGAATGTTGTATGTTCTTGAAATGATCGTATGAAAAATTAGTTGTTGAGGCAACTGGGAATACTTAATTTAAGAGTGGAGGTGGGTAAAAATTGTGCATGGTAGCTGCATTCAAATATATGAAGTTCTGTTAAGTGAGAAAGGGAGTAAATTGTTATTCATCCTAAATTCTCAGCTGGTGTGTGATAACTGATACTTCATTTGCTCATTCATTCATTTATCTCACTAGCACTAACTGAGCACATGTGTGTCAGGGACTGGGAATTTGTGGAGCTAAATAGAGTTCAGCTGCTCAAATGGTTCCTGCTCTCAAGGAGCTCAGAGACAAGTGAGCAGAGAAAGAGATGGAAACAAATAATTAAAATTCAGCTTGAAAAGTATTTTCATTAACTTATGAAAGTGCGTCAGAAAACAGAGAGTAAGACCAATAGTGTAGAAGTTAGTTTGATTTGATAAAATTTGTTGAATAAATAAAACTATCCTGCTGGGCATGGTGGCTCACACCTATAATCCCAGCACTTTGGGAGGCCGAGGCAGGTGGGTCACTTGATATTGGGAGTTCAAGACCAGCCTGGCCCAACATGGTGAAACCCCGTCTCTATTTTAAAAACACAAAAATTAGCTGGGTGTGGTGGCATGCACCTGTAGTCCTAGCTACTCGGGAGGCTGAGGCAGGAGAATCACTTGAACCTGGGAGGTGGAGGTTGCAGTGAGCTGAGATTGCACCGTTGCACTCCAGCCTGGGCACGAGACTCTGCCTTGAAAAAACATAATAAAAATAAACTATCCAAAAGTGAAACAGCAGATGTTGTGTTTATGAAGAAGCTGGTTCAACCACCCGTTGGGGGTGATTTTCTAAGGACTTCAAGTAATATGGGGTGGGATGAGAAGTGTTGAACTCTAAAATTATTTAATATTTCAGGAAACGATTCTATAAAGTGCTGCTTTGCTTGGTTTCTATTTAAAGTTGGAAATCTGTTCCCACAGCAGGGGAACACGTCTTTTGCTATACTGAATTGAGAGCCTTTTGGGAGTAGAGGTGTGTGGCGACACACATGGTATCATGTTGGAGCAGTGACGATTTGACTGGCTGAGAATTGTAACTCCCACTTGGTGCTCATTCATTAAGGAAAAGTTTTGAGCGTTTACCTTGTTCACAGAAGTTCTGTAGGATGCAGCTTCTGCTGACAGTTCTTACAAATGTTGACACAAAATAATCACAGAGGATAAGTGCAAATCAGTATGCTAACACGTGCAAGATACGCTATCAGTTAGGTGTGCAAATGTTTGAGGAAACACGGAGCAAGTGTGATGATGTGTAAAAGATTCTCAAAGAGGAATAACATATAAAGTGTCCTGAAGGAAGCAATGGACTTAGATCCTGAGCAGAGAGGAGAGAACTTTCCAAGAAGAAATGTCATTAGCTGATATGGTTTTGCTGTGTCCCCCCCCAACTCTCATCTTGAATTGTAGCTCACATAATTCCCACATGTCATGAGAGGACTTGGTGGGAGGTAATTGAATCATGGGGACGGGTCTTTCCCATGCTGTTCTCGTGATAGTGAATAAATCTGATGAGATCTGATGGTTTTATAAAGGAGAGGTCCCCTGCACACACTGTCTTCCCTGACTTTGCTCCTCCTTTGCCTTCCACTGTGATTGTGAGGCCTCCCTAGCCACGTGGAACTGTGAGTCAATTAATCCTCTTTCCTTTATAAATTATCCAGTCTCATCTTTATTAGCAATGTGAAAACAGACTAATACATGAACCAAAAGAGGGCAAAATAAACCAAAAGTTCATTTATGTGAGAGACACTTAGATAAGGGAGTTCATTGAACCAGAGGGGCCATATTGGTGATATAAAGATAAGAAGCAGGAAAAATATGGAAGGAGCTGGCCCAGATAAGAGATTATAACTGCTAAATTTAGTGGTTTGATTACATCTCAAAAATCAACTGTGAAGTGTGGTAGTTTCTGCCACGGTGATAAAAATGGAGATGGAGGGTGATGGCCTAAATGAAGAAGTGGCCTTTTCAAGTAGGGAGGGTTGTTGAAAAACCATACTCAGGCGGATGGCACTGGATGTGCCCCTGAAGGGGCTGTGGGGAGAGCCCTGCCTCAACCCGCCTTCTCAGGGCCAGTGCTGCAGACGCTCAGCCAGGATTTGCCATCCCCTCTTACTTCTCCCTTATCTCTTTGGTTCCTCAATAATCAGCAAGGAGAGTTCTAACGCTCCCTTAGAGGATCGTAGAGTATGTGCTGTTAACAAAAAATTATATATCTAACATCCAGACGTGTGTAATGAAAAGCGTGATGACAAAACAAACATCTGTAAACCTACTGTCCAGTTTAACTAGTTTTAATGCCATCAAACCTGTCCGTGTATTCTTCTCCTGTTCCCTGTCTCCTAAGGGTTCCCATTACCCTAAATGCTCTGTTTATTGTTTTCTTTGTTTTTTCTGTGGACTTTGCCATATTGCTGAGTTTTGCTTGTCTTTGAGATGTGTAACGGTGTTAGTGTACAGTGTGTGTTTGTGTGTTCTGCACTTTGGTGTTTCATTCGATGGCTACCTTTCCGGGATTTCTCCATGTTGATGCCTGTAGCTCTGGCACATTCATTTTCACTTCTCTCCAGTATTTTACTGTGGAAACACACCACAATGGATGTTTGCGTTTGTGTCCGCTTCTTTTTGCTGTTCTGAACAGTGCTGCTGTGAACATGCATGTACATACCAGCTTAGCCTGAGTGTGAATTTCTCTAAGACACTGGTTATCAAACATCTGGCTTTACGTCCTTTTTACCAGGACCCCTAAGCTCCAAAAACCTTTTGTGCATATGCATCATATCTGTTTATCTATATCATAGTGGAAATTAAAACTGGGAAATTAAATATGTTATTAAAAATACTGATTCTAACCCATTACATGTTAACTATAAATAGGCACATTTTAATAAAAATACATTTTCCAAAATAGATTTAGTGAGAAGAGTACTATTGTCTTATATTTTTGCAAATCTCTAATGCCTGAGTTAACAGAAGATAGTGAGAGTCTCCTATCTGCTACTGCATTCAATCTTTTTTTTTTTTTTTTTTTTTTTGAGACAGATTCTTCCTCTGTTGCCCAGGCTGGAGTGCAGTGGCACCATCTCAGCTCACTGCAACTTGCGCCTCCTGGGTTCAAGCAATTCTCCTGCCTCAGCCTCCCAAGTAGCTGATATTACAGGTGCCCACCACTGAGCCTGGCTAATTTTTTTTTTCCCGCATTTTTAGTGGAGACGGGTTCTCACCATATTGGCCAGGCAGGTCTTGAACCCCTGGCCTCAGGTGATCTGCCTGCCTCGGCCTCCCAAAGTGCTGGAATTACAGGCATGAGCCACTGTACCTGGCCTGCATTCAATCTTTTGACATGTTTTGGATGGCATATCTGAAGAAAATCTGACTTCACATCAATATGTGATAGTCTTTTCAGATAATTGTGAATATTCATTGATAATACACCAAGACTCAAAAAGAGGTAGCTTCTTAAAAAGGTTTGTTGCAATGATGAATCAAAACATTTCAATAAACGTTTCATATTTTGTTGCGTGGAAATCTACTGGTCTTTCTTGTGCTTCGAATGGATCAATGTGCATAGAACATCTTGCCTTGGACATTTGGAAAATATTGGTTCACTGAGTTACGTAGGTCTGCCAAATGTTGACACGTTTTGTTATACAATGTAGAGAAATTTATTCATATCAACACTGATGTTATCTGAAAAGTCTTTAAGGACTGTATTGGGAAGCTGTCAAATTCACAGTGTAAGATACATGTTTTCCAAAATTTTAATTCTTACTTGAAAGCTTGAATTTTATCATTGGCAACAAATACTGTCAGTTTTTCCCTGAAGCGTCAGTCTTAGTTTTATTCATTTCCAATGAACAGTCTGCCAAATACCCACACTTGAATGACCGTAGTCAGTTATTCTTTCAATTAAAAGTAATGTTCAGGCCGGGCGCGGTGGCTCACGCCTGTAATCCCAGCACTTTGGGAGGCTGAGGTGGGCGGATCACAAGGTCAAGAGATCGAGACCATCCTGGCCAACATGGTGAAACCCCGTCTCTACTAAAAATACAAAAATTAGCCGGGCGTGGTGGCACGTGCCTGTAGTCCCAGCTACTCGGGAGGCTGAGGCAGGAGAATCGCTTGAACCCGGGAGGCGGAGGTTGCAGTGAGCCGAGGTCGCACCATTGCCCTCCAGCCTGGGTAACAAGAGCGAAACTCCGTCTCAAAAAAAAAAGTCATGTTCAGTGAAAAAAGTGGCTAGTTCATCTCCTAACTCAGTCACACATGTTCTTTTTCTTGAGACAGCCACCGTGCTTCGGTGATGGCAGAAGTGCTTTATGCATATATTTCGTTACATGTATTATTAAAAAGAAGTTTACTCAAGGGTCAGTCTTCAATGAAAATAATTTTTACTGCTTCATCAAAGACATTCTTAAATGAAACTGGCAGGGCTTTTCTCCTTGTTTTGCTTTTATGTTTGTGTATTCATTTTTTTAAATATGTGCAGCAGTGAAGAATGCAATGATTAGTAGTATGATTTATTGCTATTGCAGTGATTCGAACCAAGGTCTCAGTAGTTTTACCCGCCATTGCTTCTGTATCATCATTACAGATGTCAGCAGAGTGGTAAGGGCGAATGATAGCTTAGAATTATTATGAAAACAGTTTTGATCTTGAGGATCCCTGGAAGGGTCTCAGAGACACATAGGGGTCCACACACCACACTCTGAGAACCGCTGCTCTAAGGTATCTACACAGTGATGGAAGTGCCGCGTCTATATTTTCACCCAAGACCCCCAAAAGGCAAAGAATCCTGAAGACGGGGAATCCTAAACTAACAAGGGTTCTCACAGCTTCTGTGAGATTTCTTTGGTGTACCTTTGAAGTATCTTAAAATATGCATTATACTGTATACGTCTGTTGATTTAGACTAAAAGTAATGTTTTCAATAACTTATCAGTAAAATTACAAGAAACAAATATCGTTTCTTGTAAATATGT
Source organism: Alouatta palliata (assembly GCA_004027835.1). Classification (NCBI taxonomy): domain Eukaryota; kingdom Metazoa; phylum Chordata; class Mammalia; order Primates; family Atelidae; genus Alouatta; species Alouatta palliata. The sequence goes on along the minus strand of PVKV010014366.1, from coordinate 11,327 downwards.
ATGCAACAGTGTTGGTCTGTGAAGATGCTCCATGTTTATCCTGGTATCCCCATGATTTCCTGGAACCCCTGTTGGAGGAGAACTCCAGTGAGTGCCTCGGTCCGGCATGATTTATCTTGGAGACTGCATGGCAGCAAAGAAGAGATGACTAACATTTCCAGTCCTGGGGAACTAGGAGTATTTCTGGTCTTCATGTCTCCTTTTTCTGGGTTGCTGTCCTCATCATGCGTGAACCCGCTCATCTGAGACAGAAACCTGAGTGGAATTCAAATGCCACCCTCTCCTTTTCCTCCCCCTGTTGAATTTCTTCCCCACCCAGTCTTTGTTGATTCTATCTTCCAAATATCTCTAGAATAAAGCCTGCCCACCCCCTGCCAGTGCTTTGGTTTACACTCTTATTTTTTCTCAGAGATAATTGAAATGGTTGCCAACCGACCTCTTATTTTTTTTTGGCCTGAGACTCACCTCTCCCTTCCCCCATCCCTGCCTCTATAATCCAGTCTTCACACTGCCACCATGGCAGACTTTCTAAAACACTCATGTAATCCAGATAATCCTATTTAAGATCCTTTAGGCATTTTCTAAAAGGATAAAGTTTGGACTTCTAGACTTTGCCAAAAAGCAAAGTCTAGAAGATGCTTCGTCATCTGAGCCCCTTTCCTCTGCCATCTTGTGTGCTCCTTGTTTCATTCGTACTGAACTATCTGTTCTGCAAACCATACTAATGCCTCCTTTCTTTAGCATATTCTTTTCCCTGTTTCTGAAATAACTTCAACTCATCTGCGTGCCTGATAACTTCCTACTTAGCCTCCAACACTCAGTTCTCTGCTCCCCCTCGTCCATCATCCCACCTCCTGGGCAGCATCAGGATCCCCTCCCCTGATTCCCGTGCTCTATCATACTAACCTCCTAGGCATGTTATACTTGCTTACTTGTTGATGTTCGTATTGACTGTGAGCTTTTAAACGGCATGGACTATTTCTCACTCATTTTTGTGCATTTTTGTGCATTCTTGCACATAACAGTAACATTATAGTAGGTGATCAATAAATATTGCTGAATAAATGAATGAAGGGAGAAGTAAAGAACTGGTCACAGAAGCCAAGAAATAGGAGATGTTCTATTAATATTGTTGAATGAACAAATGAATGAAATTAAGAAGGGGATCCCATAGGAGGTGTTTCATAAACACTGCAGAATGAATAAACAAAGAAGTTAAACCTGGGTCACAGAATCAAAGGGTTTTAGAGGTGGAAAAGACACTAGAGTCCATCTCCTGCTGTCTTCCTCCTTGAAAAATGAGAAACGATTTGCCTCAATTGTACATCCAGGCTGGGTAGGAGACGATGAACAGTGCCCTGGACATTCATGTGAATGTAGCCTGGAGATGCCTGGAGGGAGTCACGTGCTTCTCCTCCCTTCCCGAGGATACTTGCCCAGAAGAGCAGGGGATACCACCGTCTAAGTGCAAGAGAGAACTTTTGTGGTTGGAAGTCTGTGGCACATTCCAGACGGTAGCGTCTCCCCTCAGCTATTGGCTGTTGCTCTCTTTCTGTCCTCAAACTCTGCCCAGACTGTCAGATTTTCCTGATGACTGGGCATATCCTGCATCTGGATTCCATGGTCATAACAACCAGAAGTTTCCTGTCGTCTTTGGTTGGGGTGATTATGATATGGAGCTGGGTTACAGTATCCACAATTCTGAGATAAGCCCTACTCTTTAAAACATGATGTTTTCTCATCTGAGATTTCTAGGTGCCTGGGAGGAAGGGAAAGCTATTATTCACTAAGTGCCAACTCTTTGCCGGGTGCTTTACTTATGTAATGCTAATTTACCTGTACAACAACCCTGTACAATTGCAGATATTAGTATCTTATACTCTAAACAGGAGAAGGTGTTTGTAGACTTCAGGTGGGCCTAGTGCATAGCAGGGTGGGATTCAAGTGGGGTGCCTGGTTTCAAAGCTGATGCCCTTTCTATTTTGCCATGCTGTTTCATGCTGTACACATAGATTTTTTGCTTTACAAAACTTATTGGGCCTGATTTCATCAGTGTTAGTGAAGTCTTGAAGTTGAATATATTTTATTTACTGAAAAGGAGGAGGCTACAGGTTTCTGGTTTAATGTTACCCGTGCTTTGGAGTTTACACGTACTTGGCCATCTCTGCAGGACTACCATGTATGGGAGAGAGAGCAGTATTATTAACCTACTTTATGGATGACGGATTTGAGTAATGGGGGATAGAGCATTCCTCATCATTCTGGTTCATCACTGTATTCCTAATACCATGTCTAAGGGTTGGTATATAGTAGGGTCTTCAATTTTCGTTAGATAAACATCAGAAGTTACATAGCTGGTAAATTCTAAACTCAAAGTGGAACCATGTCTCTGAGTCTCAGCTCAGTGGTCCCTCCTTTGCTAACGCATTCTGCTCTTCCCAGTGCTCTAAGCAGAGAGATGCAGGAATGAGCTCCCCCTTTCATAGGTATGTGTGGACCTAGGAATGCTCTTGATTTGGCTATCCAGTGAACTTCCACAAATCTCAACAAGTACAGGTGGTCCCTTAGAATCAGATCTTTCTTGGTTTTGCTTCTCCTCTTTTAAATACCCAATATGGGAATACACTTTTATTTTTATTTTTGTTTCTGAGACAGGGTCTTACTCTTGCCAGGCTGGAGTGCGGTGGTGCGGTCACGGCTAACTGCAGCCTCCACTTACTGGTCTCAAGTGATCCTCCCCTGTTAGTCTCCCGAGTAGCTGGGACTAGAGGCACATGCCCCTAGGCCTGGGTAATGTTTAAGCTTTTTGTGGAGATGGGAGTCTTAGCATGTTGCCCAGGGTGACCTCAAGTGATACTCCACCTCAGCCTCCCGAAGTGCTGGGATTACAGGTGTGAGACGCTGTGCCTGGCTCAAGATAGGATTTTCAATCATTTTTATTTACCTGACATTGAGTCCCCAATAAGATGACTGGATAATGATTGTGATCTAAAGTGGATTCATAGAGGGTTTGCACGGGCAGGATCCCTGAGGTCATGTAAAACAGTGGCTTTCAAAACAAAACAAAACAAACAAAATTGATGGACCCCTTCCTTGTCTTTATGGAGAGCTCCACTACGTAGAAAAGATCAAAGCCAAAACAGGGGCTGTGCTGGCTGTGCTGTGCTGGGGCGAGAGCTGGGGGTGTGTCCACAGAGCCCAGCCCTGTCTGACAGCCCCAGGCTTCCTCTATGTGCGGTTTGGAGACCAGCGGTCCATCCTAACCTCCCATTTTATAGATGAAGATACTGAGGCCCAAAGGTGCTCAGTGACTCACGCAAGTGGCTAGATTTAAAAGATGATGAAACTTGTTGCCATGTATCAATTTTTTTTTTCTTTTTGAGACTGGATCGGACTTTCAGTGGTGCAATCTTAGCTCGCTGCTGTTTTAGAGCAGAAGTCTGCAAACTGTATCCTGTTGTTTTGTCTTGAGCTAAGAATAGATTTTACGTTCTTAAAGAGTTGATTAAAACAACAGCAACAACAACAAAATATAAGGACAGAGACCCTGTGTGGCCCACAAAGGTAAAGTCAGATTTACTACTGCTGATATTAATGTGGAACTTTTTTTTAAATTAGGTTTTCTCTAAGTAACTTCAAAACAGAGATTTAACACAAACTCCGATTAGTTGAGCAAATTATTAGGTTGCTGCAAAAGAAATTGAGGGTTTTGCTATTAAAAGTAACGGCAAAACCGTGATGACTTTTTGCACCAACGTAGTATATCAAAAGATTTTCAAACTTCTGTTTCTCAAATAACTTCTTTAAATTGCCCAGTACATTTTCACTCTTCTTTTCAAATGCCAGTTTTGGGTGGAGGATAAGCTGGTTAACGAAATTCTTACAATACGTAGGAATGTTGCCGCTACAGAACTACAGACAATTCTTACATGAAAAAGAAGTGGTGTGTTTATTCAAATACAAAATTATGGCACTTTATAGACACCCAAAAGGTCAAGAACCAGAGGAACTGATGTAGGAGTAATGTAAGTGGTCACTCCCAGGAAATGGCATATGAATGCCGTTTTTTGTTTTTTGAACTGGCTACCTTGGAGTTGAGCCTTATCCAGAGTAGCTGCAAGCACGTTTCTGAACTTCCATCTTACCACTTGATGCATTTCCCAAAGTACTGTGATTGGAGTGTGTTCCCCAAAGTTCTTGTGTTTGAAACAACTGCCAGTGCAACCGTGTGGAGAGGTGGGGCCTTTATGAGATAATCAAGAGGGACCTTAAGAGGCTCTGGCTTCATAGCTGGATTAATCTTGTTATCCTGGGAGTGGATTTGTTACAAAAACCAGTTTGGCTCTCTCTTACTCACTCTGTCTCCAAGTGATGCCTTCCACTATGTTATGATGCAGTGAGAAGGCCCTCACAGGATGTAGCCCCTTGATCTTGGACTTCCCAGCCTCTGGAACTGTGCACCCAGTACATTTCTGTTCTGGGGCTTCGGTGTTTTGTTATAGCAACACAAAATGGCCTGAGACAGAAAACTGGTGCTAAGAAGTGGGGCTATTGCTGTAACAAATACCTGATAATATGAAGTGGCTCTGGAACTGGATAATGGATAGAGGCTAGAAGAATTTGGAGGAGCAGGTTAGAAAAAGCCTAGATTGCTATAAACAGAGCATTAAGAGCAATTCAGGTGAGGGCTTAGAAGATGAGAGCTGGAGATAAACTAAGAAACTTCTTAGAGATTAATTAAGTGCTTGTGATTGGAATGTTGGTAGAAATATTGACAGTAAAGGCCATTCTGATGAGATCTCAGATAGAAAAGAGGAATAATTGGAAACTAGAGTAAAGGCATCCTTCTTAAGATGTGGCAGAGAACTTGGCTGAATTGTGTCCCTACCCTCGGAAGGCAGAATTTAAGGGCCATCAGCTAGGGTATCTCTTGAGAGAAATTTCTAAGCAAAATGTTGAAGGAACTACGTGGCTTCTATTAACTTCATAGAGTAAAATAAGAGAAGAGAGAAATGATTTAAAGATGGAATTTATAATTAAAAGGGCAACAACTGAGAAATTTGAAGGATTCTCAGCGTGGCCTGGTAGTAGAGAATGGAAGAACACTTTCAGGAGAGGAAACCATAGGTGTGGCTAAGCAGCTGATTGACAAGGAGGTTAACATGGATAGAAGGAAACCAGAGGACAATGAGAGGATGACACCAAAGGTGCTTTGGAGATGATCAGTGCCTCTCTTCCATCACACGCCAGAGTGCCAAGGCCTGGGGAAAGGAAATGTCAGAAGAGAGGCCTCAGGTGCTGTTGGGACACTAGGCTCGCTGTAAGTCTTTGCTCCCCACATTCCAGTGCAGACAGTGCTCCCAGGTCACTCCAGGTGTCACAGCTTTGGAAGGCGTAAGTAGCAACAAATCTTGGCTATGTCCACGTGGTAGAAGTGTACAGGTGCTCAGAATTCAAGAGCTGTGGGGACATGACTTCATCTAGATTTCATGACAGCCTGGGGGCCCAGCCAGAGACTTTCTGCCGGAGCAGAGCTAAGGCAGGGAGCCCTGATTAGGGCGATGCCTAGTGGAACTGTAGGAGTGGGGCAGCATGCAGCTCCATCCTGGGGAAGCTGCAGGCCTAACACCAACCCTTGAGAACTACTGCCTGAACTGAGCCCAGCAGAGCCACTGGGGTGGGGCTCCCTGAGGCCCTGGCGGGCCAACCCCCACCCCAGTGTACAGGTTATTGGGGACATGGAGTCAAACGAGATTATTCTGGCATCTTAAGGTTTAATATTGTTTTCCCTGTCAGGTTTTGGGTCTACTCTGGACCATTTACCCCATTCTCTTGCCTGTTTCTCCCTTTGGAATGAGAATGTCTGTTTGTGCCTATCCCACCCTTGTATTTTGGAAGTAGATAACTTGTTTAATTTTACAGTCTTACAGCTGGAGGGAAATTTGCCTCAGGATGAGTTGCACCTTGAGTCTCACCCATATCTAATTTAGATTAGACTCTTGACTTTGGATTTTTGAGTTGACGATGAAAGAAGTTAAGCCTTTTGGGGTGATTGGGGTGGAATGAATATATTTTGCATGTGAGAAGGACATGAATTTTTGGAGCCAAGGTTGGAATGCTGTGGTTTGGATGCGTCCCCCAGAATTCATATGTTGGAAACTTAATCCTCAATGCAACAGTGTTGAGAAGTGGAACCTTTAAGAGGTGATTAGGTCAGGAGAGCTCTGTCCTTTGAATGGACTAATATCCTTATCTCAGGAGTATGCTGGTTCTTGGGAGAGTTAGTTTTTATAAAAGCGAATTTGGCCATCTGTTGCTCTTGCTCTCTCTTGGCACAGGATGCCTTCTGTTGTGATTCAGCAAGAAGGCCCTCACTACATGTGGCCCCCCGGGCTTCAGAATCATGAGCTAGTAAATTTCTGTTCCTTATAAATTAACCAGTCTTAAGTATTCTGTTTTAGCAACATGAAATCAACTAAGACAAGAAGCATCCGAGTTTTGCTGGGGACAGAATGAGTGGCTCTTTGGAGCAGCACTGCTAGTGACAAAGTGCAAGAAAACAGTGCTGAGTTTCTTTTAGGTGAAAGATCTAGAATAGCCCTCTTAGTGAAACCCCAAGTGGTGTGCCTGAGGAATGCCCAAGAAGAAAGGAAGGTACCTTTAGGATTCTTCAAAGAGAATTAAATGGATAAAACCACTGGACTTGAATTGTTAAGGGAATGTTAATTTAGCTGTGGGGTATCCTGGCCCTTCAAATTGCCTTAGCTTGTTGGTTGATTGCAGCTTTTGTTATTGTTTTTTTTTTTTAAATTTTTATTTATTTATTTATTTTTTGCTCTCTATTGTTGACTTCTTCTGTGTGTACCAGAAGGTGGGCAGAGAAAATAAAAGGAGACAAGGAAGAAGAATACATTTGACCACTTGATAGCAGCCCTGGCACATAGCCTAGTAGGAATAAAGGTTAAGACTGTTGGCCTAAATCAGTGTTTAAAGTTAACTTTGAGTTAGGGCTGTCCTTGAAATCGGTTGTCCTTTGCTGTCATGGATACTTGTGCATAACGGGTAAAAAATATTCTCATACAGTCCATCGCACCAATATCATTTTGTGAGTGTGTTGGCGGTGGGTGTGGGGGGCGCACTGGGGAAAGCTGCCTCCTTGCAGCTTTTGTTTTACATGTATTTAAACACTAAATAAAAAGCTATTTTGTCTCTTTCTTTTCCCTTGCTAAGTCTCTCGTCTGCCACGGCCCTTTTCTTTCTGGATATATGTATATTTTTAGTAAATAAAGGACTTACTGTATGAAGTTTGTTTTTGGCAGACAGAATGACTGTAACATGTTTCATTACAAGGTACATGACGCCAGTGCTCTTCGTGTATGTGTGTGTGTGTGTGTCTGTGTGTATCTACAAAGAAATATATCATTTTATGTATAAGCTAAGATTTTGATAAGTAACCATTTATCCATAGAATGCTATTTCTTAGACTGCAGAGTGCATTGTTATATGATTAGGGCTTTTGAGGGGGTTTGTTTTTTGGTTAGGTTCTTTGCCCTAGTAAGGATTTTCTGGTGATTTCAGTCGTTTGGTAATTTATTACTCATCTAACAAGTATTAGTAATGTTAAAATGAAAACATTTATACAAAACGAAATAAAAGTCAAGGAAGCAGGTAATCAACCAATTTATCAGCCTTAGCAGACAATTTTTCTGATGACGATGGGGTAGCCATGGTAAAGGTACTTCTGATGGCTTGAGGGGACAGATTCTATGTGCCTTTTGTAATATGGAGGTGCATGAGAGGGTGAGAGGGCAAGTCATCAATCCGTGTACCAACCAGTTCCACTTTGGTCTTATTGGCCTTTCGGCGAGTGAAGTCAAGCTATCTTTTCAACTATCCCTTTCTTAGTAATTTGCTGAAACATAAGTAAGGATGTAAGGATGAGTATAACTTTTTGTTTGGAGATTTCTAAGTAGTCCTAGTCATAGAAGGCCTCTCTTGCTAATTTTTTTTTTTTTTAGACAGGGTCTCACTCTGCTGCCCATGCTGGAATGCAGAGGTACAAACGTGACTCACTGCAGCCTCCGCTTCCCAGGCTCGAGTGATCCTCCTGCCTCAGCCTCCCGAGTAGCTGGGACCACAGACATGCACCACCACACCTGGCTAATTTTTGTATTTTTGGCAGAGACGTGGTTTCGCCATATTACCCAGGCTGGTCTTGAACTCCTGAGCTCAAGCGATCTGCCAGTCTCGGCCTCCAAAGGTGCTGGGATAATAGATGTGAGCCACTGTGCTCGGCCTGTTTTTTTTTTTAAATCTTTCATTTGAAAGAAATTTGACTAAACTTGAGAGATAGGCAAAAATAATATTAGTCCACCCATAGTCCTTCCAGCCTCACAGGACTTCACACTGATCAGCAGTGTGGTCAGTTTTATGTAATAATACCCAGCTTATTACAAAAACTACATTACAAACTGAGGCTATGGTTGAGAATCCAGAGGTGAAAAATCCAGGAAAAAAGCCTCAGGCCTTCATCCAAATATACTTATATTAATTTTCTTGGGTTGCTGTAACAAAGTATCACAAACCAGTGCTTAAACAACAGAAATATATTGTCTCACTATTCTGGAGGCTAAAAGTCTGAGCTCAAGGTGTCCACAAGGCCATACTCCCTCTGAAGGCGGTAGGGAAGGGTCCGTTCCAGGCCTCTCGCCCAGCTTCTGGTAGTTTCTAGGCTTATGACAACATATCTCATGGTGTTCTTCCTGCGTGCATGTGGGTCTCTGCATCCAAATCCCCCCCTTTTATACGGACACCAGTCCTACTGGATTCAAGTCCACCCTAATGACGTCATCTTACCTTGATTATCTGTAGATGCCTATTTCCAAATAAGGTCACAGTCACCTGTACTGCAGGTCAGAACTTCAGTATCAACCCATGATACTAGGCATTCATTCCAAGTTTGCACACAGTTTTAATAAGCCTGGTGATTTTCATCTCAGTTTATGCAGACAGAGTTATAAATGTAGGAGAAAGGGTCTCTGCTGAGGGTATCATGGAGAGCAAAAGTATTCAAAAAGACAATTAAAGTAGGAATAAGAACTTAAAATACATAGTTGCTTAGGGCCGTTTAATGTAGGGACAAACTGCTGAAAGTTCCAGTGGCTCCTGGAACACATTTATCTGTAAGAAGCGTAACAGCACCAACATAGCATGTTTGAGTGTGTTCGCACTTTTCAATCCCACCAAAATAACATTTAAAAAATGTTCAGTACTTGATGCTACTTTGCTAATTTTTGGTTACCTGAAAAATGACTTTTTGTCAAGCTGCTCACGTATGTCAGACGTTCTGAATATCTGGGTTTCAGTTTGGCTTTGTCCCTCAGTAAGCATGCGTATTGTGTAAACCATTAACTTTTTGGAACTTTGGTTTTCTGACTTGTAAAATGAAGTTTGTTTTCCCATATAAAATTACTGTGAGGATGAAATTTGCTGATGAATATGAAAACATCTATCATAGCTCCAGATGTATTTTCATGATGGTTCATTCATTCAACAGATGTTTATTGGGAGCCTGCTGTATGCCAGGGCTTGCTCTAGAATTCATTCATTCATTCACTTAATGTTGACTGAAAGGTACCATGGTTTAGCAGTACTGGGACGTCTGAGCTCTAGCGCTGCCTATGCTTGGAAATCATCTATGGGACCTTGGGCAAATCTCTGGCCCTCTCTAGGCCTCTACCTAGAAACTAGCCATATAGACTAGATTTCCAAGGCTTTTTCTGTTCTAAAATAATTCATATAACAAAATTGAAATATAATGAATAGTTTTTGATATCTTACAGATTAATTGTATCATACTGGCAAGTTACTTTATCCTCTGCACCTTCCCTTTTGTCTTTGAAAGTGGAGGTAATAGGTCTAGTACTGTTTTCTGGTTAGTAATAGCAGTAATAATGATAGTCACCCATTACTGAGCTCTTGGCATTGTGCTAGGTATTTTTATACATTCTTGCTTCTACAAATAAGGTACATGTTTCTCCAAAGCAGGTGGATAGCTGGAGAAGCAGGTTGCGTCTTTCTAGAGAATAAAGTTTCCTTGATGGCACAGCTATGTATAGAGTAGAATGCAGAATTCACTTGAAATGTTAAGCTAAAACTCAGAGAAAATGGGGGCTTCTTAGAGGGGGCCGCAACTTTAGTCCCAAGTTCCTCTGCAGTGCTGTTCTTTCTTGGCCATTGGGGGAACTGGTGGAAAAGTTTGCAAAACAGGCTTTTTCCCTGTTCCGTGTTTGACTCACATGAAAAAAATGGCAATATAATTTATAATTTTGAAAATAGTCCTCATTTCCATGACTGACAGGTGTTACCTTTATGATTGTTCAGCCTATTCTTCCGTTTCATTTATGCACTGGACAAATAATCACTGAGTGCCTGCTCTGTGTTCAGTACGGTCCTAAATGCTGGGGATGCAGCAGTAAGCAGAACAAAGTCCTCTCTCAGAGCCTGGATTCTAAAAAACAACGAGGCTTGAGGGCAGACCTGAGGAATTAGGGGAATCAGGCATGTGGCTGTTGTGTGGGAAAAGGGATTTCAGGCAAAGGAAGAGCAATTGTGCAAAGACCCTGAGGCAGGAGCTTATTTTCCTAGTAGGTGAGAGTGTTAGGAAAGGAGGTCACCAGGAGACGGATTAGGGATGCCTTGAGGTCCAGGTAAGAGTTTGTATTTTATTCTGAGAAACGTGGGAAACCATTGTGGAGGCTCTGGGGATGGAGTAATGGAATTTGACATACTATTTTTGAGAACCTACTCTGGCTGCTGGTTGGGAATGATGAGGCAAGATTGGGAAGTAAGGAGACCAGCTGGGAGGCCGCAGCCATAGTACACGTGGAGGATGGCAGCACTGGGTACCAGGTTAGCAGTGGTGGAAATGGTGCAAAGTGGCCAGATTTGGTACCTCTATTGAAGGTAGAACCAACAGAATCTGAGAACGAATTGGATGTGGGGTTTGAGAGAAAGAGGAGAGTCCAGGGAGGTGGCATGGATTTGGGTCTAAGCAATTGGAAGAATGGGGGAGTTGCCATTCCTGCTGAGTTGGGCAGCTTGAAGGAGGAGCTCAGGCAGCTCCTCGGCCATGTTAGATCTGGCTAAGCACTTTATATGAGAATCCTGAAACTGACTTAGCTCGGCCATGTTAGATCTGGCTAAGTACTTTATATGAGAATCCTGAAACTGACTTAGCTCTGCCGTGTTAGATCTGGCTAAGTACTTTATATGAGAATCCTGAAACTGACTTAGCTCGGCCATGTTAGATCTGGCTAAGTACTTTA
>PVKV010014365.1:0-57739 GCA_004027835.1 Alouatta palliata | reverse complement strand
TTGATGGCTGCATAATATTCCATGGTGTATATGTGCCACATTTTCGCTGTCCAGTCTATCATCGATGGGCATTTGGGTTGGTTCCAGGTCTTTGCTATTGTAAACTGTGCTGCAATGAACATTCGTGTGCATGTGTCCTTATAGTAGAATGATTTATAATCCTTTGGATATATACCCAGTAATGGGATTGCTGGGTCCATACTCTTCCTCTTAAACTTCTGGCTTTATGCAACATCAAAGTTTTGGAATATTATACCTAGTCTTCATAGTTCCAGTTAAGCCATCCTTTCCAATTTCAACTGAATTGCCCATGACACTAAATTTAGGCTCTCCAAAACTCATCACATTTGTCTAATAGTACCAATTTGTCATTCACAGTTTTCTGTTTATAGAACAATTTCTTCATTCACCCAATCTAGAATCATCTTTGATCTTCTTTTTTTTTTTCTTTACTCAGTAAGTTTCAGTGAGGCATCAAGTTATCTTTGCATCTTAAAAATTCCAAGGACAACACCCAAGTTTGACCTGCAACACTGCTTGAAGTGTTGCAGGAACTCTCTGACTGGTTGTCCTGTCATCTATCTCTCTCTGCTCCAAACCATCGCATTTACAGTGGTTTAAAATACAGTCTTGGTTAGATAATCTCTCATAATGAAAAACATCTCTGGAGTAGTAATTAATGGTTACTCCTTGATTAGTAAATTTAAAACAAAATTATCTGTTTAGGTTCACTAGGTCTTCTATAAGGTTCAATCCGTGTTTCCAGGTGTTCCTTTCACTTGTACAAATAATAACAATGTGGAGAAATGTGACTATTTGTATCTTTACCTTTCCAAATACTGAACTTAATTATGAATATATAATCTTTGTCTATGAAAATTCCATTAATTAAGGCTCATCTTGCTTCAAATTCTTTCTCTTCTTTCACTTATAAGTTAGTGTAATTGTTCTTGACTTAAATCCACATAAATGTTATCATGTTATTAATCTAACTGTAATGTGAAATAATACTTATACACTTATGTAACCACTCATCACTCATTTCTTCTTTTGTTTTTGCAGCTCTCATTTTAATTATTTGAGCAATTCCTATTATCTTCCAATAAGTTCTTTTTATGTCTAAGTTGGATTTTTTTCAGTAGCAATAGTAAGATTTCAATCAAATTATTCACCAAAGGACATTATTTCAGGTTTTGTCTTTCTCTATTCAACCTAAAATCTTTTGATGAGCTTGACGTAAGTGGAAAAAGGACTAATGTTGCCATTGACTTGACTCTTAACTCAGGACTTTGTCCCGCATTATATGATGGAAGAAAAAAACTCAGTTGTACAAAAATGATACAATGTCTAAGAAAGTTCAAAAAGAGTCAGTGTCAAGGTCTGAGGTAATCCACTGGAGTACTCAAGGAAAGCCAACAGAGAAACTACAGAAGGGCACTGAGATCTCTCTGTACAAAAGGCAGAGCCCTAACAGCGCACCACTTTCTTTGTTCAGAGGGTAGACACTAGTCCTTAAAATTGGAATTGCAGCTTTTTGAAGACTCATGTATATTCAACAAGATAGTTGGCCATAAACCCAACATTAATACAAAAGAAATATATATATATATATATATATATATATATATAGTCTATATATATGTCTATATATATAGTCTATATATAGTCTGTATATATGTGACTATATATATATATATATATAGTCACAAATTGAAAAAATAAACTGAAGTATTTGGGCCCAATAACTCTCTTATCAGAACAGAGGATGTCTTTGATCGTACAAACTGTATGTAACCCAAGATGTCATTTTTCCTCACTGAAAGTCCTCTTTTCAAAGGCTTATCTAGTACTAACCCATACTGGATTAGGAGAGCCAAAATATTTCCTGCTTTCAGCAGAATTGGCTCAGAAATTATGACAAATCTTAGCATATGGATGGGAGCTCTTAAAGAATACTACAAATAGTAGAAATTAAGTGAAGAGTAATAGTCATACTTCTGCAGTTTGTTGTCTAGCTTCTTTTATGCATTTTAAAAAATTTATTTTATTGCACTTTAGATTCTGGGATATATGTGCATAACATGCAGGATTGTTGCATAGGTACATATATGACAATGTGGTTTGCTGCCTCCATACCCTTCGGTCACCTATATCTGGCATTTCTCCCCATGTTATCCCTCCCCAACCTCCCTATCTCCTGTTGTCCCTCCCCTAGTCCTCCCCAAAAGCCCCTCAGTGTGTGATGCTCCCTGTGTCTATGTATTCTCATTATTCAACATTCTCTTATGAGTAAGAACACGTCATGTTTGATTTTCTGTTCTTGTGTCGGTTTGCTGAGAATGATGGTTTCCAGATTCATCCATGTCCCTACAAAGGACACAAACTCATCTTTTTTTATGGCTTCATAGTATTCCATGGTGTATATGTGCCACGTTTTCCCTGTCCAGTCTATCATCGATGGGCATTTGGGTTGGTTCCAGGTCTTCGCTATTGTAAACAGTGCTGCAGTGAACATACATGTGCATGTGTCTTAATAATAAAATGATTTATAATCCTTTGAATATATACCCAGTAATGGGATTTCTGGGTCAAATGGAATTTGTATTTCTAGCTCCTTGAGGAATAGCCACACTGTCTTCCACAATGGTTGAATTAATTTACACTTCCCGCAACAGTGTGAAAGTGTTCCTATTTCTCCACATCCTCTCCAGCATCTGTTGTCTCCAGATTTTTTAATGATTGCCGTTCTAACTGGTGTGAGATGGTATCTCAATGTGGTTTTGATTTGCATTTCTCTAATGACCAGTGATGATGCACATTTTTTCATATGTTTGTTGGCCTCATATATGTCTTCTTTTGAAAAGTGTCCATTCATACCCTTCACCCACTTTTGGATGGGTTTATTTCTTTTTTTTTCTTGTAAATCTGTTTTAGTTCTTTGTAGATTCTGGACATCAGCCCTTTGTCAGATGGGTGGATGGCAAAAATTTTTTCCCATTCTGTTGGCTGCTGGTTCACTCTCATGATTGTTTCTTTTGCTGTGTAGAAGCTCTGTAGTTTAATTCAATCTCATTTGTCTATTTTGGCTTTTGTTGCCAATGCTTTTGGTGTTTTAGTCATGAAGTCCTTGCCTATGCCTATGTCCTGAATGATTTTGTCATTTTTTTAGCTGTGTAGTAAACACTTGTTGAGAAAATATTACGTTACAGTTTCTTACTGTTTCATTTTTTCTTCTAAGATTCTCTTTACATCATTTCTTTCTTGTGCATTTTTGTTTTCAAACTTATTTTTTTCTATGCATGTATAATTTTTAAAATAAATCACAATAATAATAATTGTGAGGCTTTCCCAGCCATGAGAAAACTAGAAATGAATTTTGATAAGAGCAAGGTGCCAAAATAATTTCCTTTCACATGTATGTCTTACTGATTATGAAATTGCATCAGCAACCAAGAGATCCCAACATTTATACACAATTACTTAAAAATAAGTATATGGATGATGGTGTTAGTTTTGGGGTAATGGCGACAAATATGTTATGGATAAGAGGTATTAGTTATGGTGAGACTTTACTGTTCTTTCCTACCTTGGCAGGACTCTATTTTTAAGAAAGATGGTATTGATAGCAGTTGTTCCAGTCAGACAACCTAGGGGGAAGATAAAGTTAGTTTTCAGTTCTACTATAGCTGCTCTTGCCTCGTGGAGTCACCAGGTATCCACCATGTACTGTACATTTGACCAAATAAATTTGGAATTCAAATCAAGTATATGGTCACCTGAAAAATGAATGTTAATGCCACTAATATAATGATGGCCCAAAGGATTTTTAGCACATACACACACATACAAACATAGTTCTGTATAGAAAAACATGGTTCTGTCTGACTTTAAGCTTTATATTCTATTTCTTAAATCTAGGAAAAGTTTTTTATGCTGTGAATTGAAGCATATGGAAATAACTGTGAAATGCCTTGTGATGTCACTTCTTTGAAACTGAATGTTTTAACCAGCTTCCATCATGGGAGGAACTTTAAGTATTTCATATTCATGACCTCCACCTACCACTCTTCTTTATTCCGGAGCAGAATTGGCAGTCTACAACCAGCTGAGCAAATCGAGGCTTCTGATAATTCTAAAGTTTTCTTGCAGCACTCTAATTTATGTACCTGTTTCTATGTACTCTACAGTGGCAGGGTTGAGTTGTGACGGAACTAGAACTAGTTGTGGCCACTAGTTTCTGTGACAAAACAGAAATTATATGGCCACAAAGCCTACAATAGTTATTATGTGGCTCTTTACAGAAAAATGTTCTAGAGAGATCAATTTGGGAAATAAAATTTCATAAATGCAGTTTTATAAACACACAATGCTCTTAACAACTTACGGGAATCTCTATTACCATGTAACAGTAGTCTTCACTTGAGTATTTCTACGACAGAATTGAGTAAAAATTTTAGAGTGAATTTAAAAACAACAGAAACAATAACGCTAGAGCACATATGTAATTCAAATGCTGGGTACTTTGAAGTACCTTATAAATGTTGCTAAAGTTTTGAATGGCTTAAAACACACGATTTTTAAAATGTAATCACTCAGTGGATGGGATTTTTTATTCCCCTTTACTGAGTGGATGTGGTATATTTTATACTTCTGTGGGAATGTGCACTTTTTATGTTAATAACAAATTTTATTTTGTGTGTGTGTGTGTGTGTGTGTGTGTTTTCTATTTAAGTTTGTTTAAGACAGTGTCTCACTCTGTCACCCAAGCTGGAGTGCAATGGTGTGATCTCAGGTCACTGAAGCCTTGACTTTCCAGGCTCAAGTGATCCTCTAGTCTCAGCCTCCAAAATAGTTGGGACTGCAGGAGTGTGCCACCACACCCAGCTAATTTTTTTATTTTTTGTATAAACAGGATTTTGTCATGTTGCCCAGGCAGGTCTTGAATTCCTGGTTCAAGCAATTCGACTGCCTTAACCTCCTGATGTGCTTGGATAACAGGCTTGAGCCACCATGCCTTTATTTAAGTTTTTTAAATTGAATTAAAAAGGTATTATAGAGTGTCCCATGATACAAAGGTCATTGAGTGTAATACCTTTTAAAGTTACAGATTATTTTGAAACAGAAGTAAATATTATTACTTTAAAATTGTTGTCACTTGAGTCTTTCTTGTTTGCAATTAATGATTCCTGATTTGTCTGTGTTTTGAATAGTTTTATTTAAATATTTTGGAAAAACCTCAGTACATATGAAAATAATGTTTTGAGTCTCTTTTCTCCATGAAATTTTCTCTGAGATGACATCAGCACTTAAAATTTGGTCATTAATATCATTTTATGGTTTCTGCCTTCTATTCCAATCTAGTCTTGGTCCTTGACGAAGTGTCGCTCAGAAGTCTACTTTCTGCAATTATTATAATGGTGATGTAATGGCCAAGTTTATCTTGCTACCAAGGAAGATCCTGAAATTTTCAGTGTGATTAGGTACCTAAGTGTTAGACAGCTTTCCATATCTAAAAGTGTAATAAAATTCATTCTTAAAAGTGGACGATTGATTTTGATCATCCTTTATTACTTTAGACTTTTATACCATTTCTTTTTATTCTATTTAATAAGAAATTTGTGAAGTCTGTTTCAGAAAACGTGAGTTCATTTTATACCTGCATAGTTAAGTGATGTGAGAGATGAGATCATTATCATTGAAGAAATATAATAGGTAAGTATTCTTTTACCACTGAATAAAAAAGAAAACTAAATTAGAAAGGTATAACTTATAAAGTAGACAATTACAAAAAGTGACTAATAAGGCAAATGCATCAAATAATATTTTGAGTGATTATTGAAATAATTGTCTCATAGAATCAGTGAAATGTAAAAACAAACAAACACAAGACTGGAAAGTTCTCAGCTCTGTTTTTTGTGATAAAGTCTCTCAAATCCTTATCTCTACATTCCAAGGAAACGTTTAGATTATACGTTTTCCATAGGTAGGAACCAAGTAATAGTCATTTTATTCGATTTTCAAGACTTAGCACAATGATTGCCACCTACAAAGGCTTATTTTATTTTCCATAGGTAGGAACCAAGTAATAGTCATTTTATTCGATTTTCAAGACTTAACACAATGATTGCCACCTACAAAGGTTTATTTTATTCTATTTTATTTAATTTCATTTTTGACCAGAATTGAAATTTACTGGTAAGTTTCAGTTGGACTACTAAAATCTTTTCACTGGACATTACTTAAACCTTCTACTGAAATCTCACATGCATTATTTCTAAAAGAAATCTCATATTCCACCTATTCTTTGTGCTACAAAATGGCTTCCTTTATTCAGTGTTCTCATCAGATTTTTTGAATGATAAAGTATCTCAAACATACTGTAAATTAGACAGATGAATAGAATCGACTCCAAAATGCCTGTCTACTAAATTCAGTAAGACTGTTGCTTCATCTATTTTAACTCCTCACCCTTCTCCTTCCTTTTCTCTTACTGAATTGTTTTGCAACAAATACCAAGCATTATGTCATGTCATTTTACTGCTAGATACTTATTACAGTATGCATCTCTACAAGTATGGGCATTTTTTAAAAGGCCTAATTGGATTTAGTTTCCACTAGGTAAGAATAATTCATAAGTGATACCGTATACTTCATATTGTATTACATCAAGAATATATAACACCTGGCTGTCCCATTTTTAGTTAGGTTTAAGTTGATCAGTGAGTTGAAGGGGTGACATCCATTTCTGCCAATTGTAAGATTTTCCATTCACCTTTCATTTATTGTATTTATCCATTGATAGGCATTACTAAACCCATTAGTTTATTAGTGATTGCAAAATGTTGATCTTCTACTTTTATTATACATTTTATATTTACTATTTAGAATGTCTTTATAGAGAAGTTATTTTACTCATCAACTAAGCCTATTTAGTAACCCTGAAATAACGTTTACCCTGTAAAGACAAGATTCTCTCCAGTTAATTGACAATTTTAGTGTATGTAGTTATTGTAGTTAAAATAGTGTTCATTGAGTCCATTTATTTGACTGTTTTTCTTTTTATTCATATTAGTTTCTCCTATTAATAGCAGCTCATAACTTTATCAAATAATCTATATTTGACATTTACGATAATTTTGACACTATGTTTACAAGGGCAAGAAGTTAGTGTGTTTACTTTCCATTGTGGTCCCACTGCTCAGTACAGCAAGTACATGACACCATGTAAGGGCTTAAAAAAATGTTAAATGAGAATATATGTTAATTATTTAAGACATATATGTTGCAATTACAGTATAGTTTTATAATAAAACATTAGGCAGACGAAACACCTCAGTATTCTGCATTCTAACAGGATGTATTTTTTTATATTCTCATCTATACTTTTTGCCCAAAATATCAAATTTGCATGCTTTTACTGTTGTTAAACAATGATTGTTATTAATTTAAAAAGAGGATGCTTCTGTATGGAAATTTCCAACATAATAATTATGTTACATATTGCACAGATAATTTAAAATTTTAAATTGTTTACATTCAAGGATTTGGTTAAAATATTTATTTAGGCTTTGGTTATTTTTACAATGTTTTCACCAATTTAAACTTTTAAGATATTCAGAAAATGTCATCATAAGCAAAAATATATTTTCTTGTAGAAGTTTTTACATTTTTGGCTCAAATTTAATCTTATTTTACTGTTCTAAAAAATCTTTCAGTGAGCTTTTTTTTTTTTTTTTTGGCAAGACAGAAAGTAACTCTGGCATTAGAAACTCTGTAGTGATATAATAAATAACTTTTTAAGATAAATAGAGCAACCAGCAGAATTATACTGAAAATTAGAAGCAAATGCATTCAATCAAATGCATTCCTAACTTCCATAATAGGTCATATTTATGGAAGTTTTAAAAGTTAAAAATAAATACAAAAATAACTAACTTTGTTTCTGTTAAGAAGTCTCAGTACCATGAACCAAAAGCCACTATCCACTTCTAATAATATATAGTAACTGATACTGCTAATAACCCACCTTGGCATTGATTATAATTTGCTATTCATATAATTTATGTGGAAATGAAGATATTAATAAATTACCTTAAAATGTTTGTTGCTGTTACTGGTGAACAATTAAAATGATGTGTAAACATTGGAAGTACTAACAAATGAACACTTTGCAGCTTCATCAAAACTTTCATGTTAATAATTACTGTGATTTTTATTTTCTTTTACTCACTGTCGCTTATAACTTGAATAGTCTAGATGCATGTGAATTATCTTTAACATTCATGAAATACGGAGTGCACACCAAGTGTGGAGGAAAACAACGTGACATCACCACAGGAGGGGTTGGACCAGTGCTGGCTAGACATAGGAACACTCAGAGAGAGCCTCTACTCCCACCACAGGAATCTCGATTTCTCGTTTTTCATTTTTTTTCAAGATTTGTATCTGAAAGGATTCCTTAGATGTATTGTCTTTTACAGCTCATATTCTTAAATAAAGGTCACTTTAGTTAACAGTTTGGTCACTAAGTGAGTGTATGAAAAGGCATTAGGGATGCGGTGTGCAGTTTAATACATTCAAAAAGTTTCAAGTCTGGCAGTTAGGCTGTTTCAATACGCAGTCGACCCTTGACTAACCTGGGTATGAACTGTGTGGGTTCAGTTTCTGCCTCTGCTATACCTGAGACAAAACAGCAAGATTAATCCTTCTGCTTCTTCCCCCTCTTCAGCCTATTAAATGTGAAGATGACCAAATGAAGACTTTTATGATGATTCACTTCTATAGTAATAGTAAATAAATTTATCTTCCTTATGATTTCCTTAATCATGTTTACTTTTCCCTAACTTACTTTATTGTAAGGATACAGTATATAATATATATTACATACAACATATGTATTAGTCAGCTGGTTATCAGTAAGGCTTCTGGTCAACAGTAGGCTATTACTAGTTAAGTTTGAGGGGAGTCAAAATTTATAGGTGGATTTCTGACTGAACGGAGGGTTGTTCCCCTAGCCCCCATGTTGTTCAAAAGGGACAACAGTTTTGTTTTGTGGTTTGGATAGGGAAAGCCAGTATCTCAAAATTCTCAGAATTCCCTTTCTTTCACTGTGTCCTTATGTTGCTTAAATATTATTCTTGTTAATAGATATGGCCCAATTTTGTTTTTTTAATTTTACAATTTGTCTGATATTTTTTATCTTGTAATTGGAGAGTTTAGTTCATTTACAGTACTGTGTTCAGGAACTTATTTGAATTCACTTCCAAAATCTTATTTCATGCTTCCTATTTGATCTGCCTAATTGGCAGCTTCACCTATTCTTTAAGTTTGTATTTTTAATTATATATAAAAATGTACTAGTCTGGGGTGGGGAGGTGGGAAGGGATAGCATGGGGAGAAATACCAGATATACGTGATGGGGAGGAAGGCAGCAAATCACACTGCCATGTGTGTACCTATGCAACAATCTTGCATGTTCTTCACATGTACCCCCAAAACTAAAATGCAATAAAAAGTATATATATTAAATAAATAAATAAATAAATAAAATAATCCCATTAAAAAATGTATTAGTCTGCTCAGGTTGCCATGATGAAACATAATAGATTAGGTGGCTTAAAAATATGTTTATTTTGGCATAGTTCTAGAGGCTAGAAGTCCATGATCAAGTGCCTGAAAATTTGGTTTCTAGTGAGAACTGGCTTCCTAGTTTGTAGACAGCCATCTTCTCTCTGTCTTCACATGGACTTTTCTCCGAGTGCACACACAGAGAGGTCTCTAGTGTCTGTTCCTTTTTATAAGGTCACCTGTCCAGAGGATTAGGGATCCATCACTATGGCCTTATTGAACCTTCAAGACCCCCATAAAGGCTCTATCCCTAACTACAATCACTTTGGGGACTGGGTTTTAGCATAATTTGGAAGCACACAATTCAGTCCATAACTGTATATCTGTCTTACAAAAATTCCTTTTAATTTTTGCAATTATGTTTGGTCACTGTTGTAGGTTGGGTCCTTAAGAAGTGAATACTGAAATGGATTTTAGGTATTCAAGATGTTATCTATGTATTACCATCTGTGAAAGAAAGAACAAAGAAGCAGAACTGAGCAAAGGGAGAACTGGGATTCAGGCCTGTCCAGAATTCAGCCAACCCTTCTAGAGAGTTCAGGAGCAAGTATTGCCTGATAGAGTAACCTGCATAGAGTGGAAATAGCTAAGCCTTTATACCCACACCTTGCTTTACAATCAGTTACAGGTTGATTCTGGAAGGGTATAACTTCAGGTATAGGAGCTCTCCGAAGCTGATGAAGACCTTGGAAAGTCTGAAACCTGGAGACTGGCTGCTAATTGCCTTCCCTACTGCTGGGCAGTGAGTTCTTTCTTCAATAAGGATATTAGCAGCTCATCTCAATGTGTACCACTATCCCTTTTCAAACTTTTGATAGTCATTCGTTTTTTTTGTTATGTATCTTTTATTTTAAAAATTATACTTTATATCAAAGTATTTTAACATTTCATGTTTTACAGTTGTGATTTTTATATTTGTGTTTTTTCCTTGTAAATATGTTTCCTTTCATTATTAATTCATATTTCTTGAAAACGCCTCTAAGACAACTTTCTGAAGACTGGGTTTGAAGAGCAGTCATCCATAAAAGGTGTTTGCTTCTTCCAGGAACTTGTATTTAAAAACAATTTAGGACTATAGTTTTGTTTGGAGGCTTTGCTTGGTTTCGGTGGTGGGTAGTTGCAGGCATGAGACAATAGAGTGGATTAAGATTTCTATCCCTTTGAGTGTGGTTAGGAAATTCTTAGAGAAGCTTTAAAATTATTTTTAGCTTTACCCTGAAATAAGAGCCAGTCTGATATGTATTTCCACAGTATCTCCTTGTCAGGAAGTCTTTTGTCATTCACCTTAACACAAACGAAACATAATTTATTTTGATGCTCTATTATTTATATTCTAGAATTAAATTTTTAGTTCTTAAGTTATTTTATGAATTATTGGTGTCTGTGGCTAAGAGAATAACTTCTTTTCTCACCTGACTGAAGTTCTCAACAGTCAAGTTTCTTTTATTCAATTTTTGCTGAACTTCATCTAAGTGTGACATATTAATCTTTTCCCCAGACTCTCAGATATGAGCTGGGCTATCACTTTCTTATTCAAGGCTTTCCCTACATTTGCAGCAAGTCCTTGGTTTTAGTGAACTTAAAGTTATTTTAAAATAGACGCTTTTCTCTAAATGATTATTTTTTCAATAGCCTTTTTAAAATATGAACTGCAAATTTCTCATTAGACCATGAAGACTTTTGCTTTTTAGTGCAGTTTCACCCTCAGACTTCTCAGATCTTGTCGTGCTGGCTGTATCTTGCACCCAGTAACCCTGCTGCACTGGCCTCCAGGAATGTTAAATTCTCTTTTATAATAAAAAGCTTTCTCTAATTAAAGATTTCTTGAAACTTGGTTTCTTATTGTGAAGAAGAATAATGCAAACTCTTTCCTCTGTTACAGCCAAAACAAAACAAAACAAACGTACACAGAGCCGCCATATTTTGTCAAGTAATGATGCTAAAATAACTAATATATTTCAAATAAATTACATAGTCTAGACAGGGACTTATAAACTGTGCAGATATTATTTTGTACATTACTTTCAAATGTCCTTCAAGATAAACACATTTTCTTTCCATAAAAGAAAATGGGCTTCATCCCCCAGATGCTGTGTGCTAAATCTGCATTGATTCTTAGGCACTTTATTAATAAGAGGACTCGTGCATCATCCAGTCAGCACCTAATTATACTTACCTTGGAAAAGAGTTAATGCACATCTACTGTCTCTACTTGTTGAAGTACAGAAACATCAAATGTTCTGTTTGAGGAAGATGAAAGTTATTAGATACTAGTAGCTGAACCACCAGTGAATTCCAGAAATGTTATTAGGAACAGGGATATCTAAAAGGAATATACAAAAACAGAAAATGCATCACAGTCTCCAGTTATTTAGAGAAAGTAAAAGGAAACAGTTGATTGTTATACATAGCATTGTATTATAATAGTAGCTAACATCCATTTTGTGTTCATTATCCTTAATTTTTTGGTACCGTGCTTAGTGCTTTACGTATATTGTCATAATTTCTTGTAAAAAATTTTGAAGTAGATAACACAGATATATTATCCTCCCCTTTTTACAAATATGAAAACTAAAACTTAGGAAAGTGAAATACATTTTCTGGGATCACCATAGGCAATCACAAAATGGTAATTCTAATAATCACTGATATTATGAATTTAACTATTTCTTTTTTTATGCTTTACTTTTTATTTTGAGATCATTATAGATACACAAGAAGTTGTAAACATAGCACAGAAAAGTCCCAGGTACCCTTTGCTCGTTTTTTCCGAATGGCTACCTCTTGCCTAACTAGAGTACAGTACCAACACCAGGAAATTAACTTTGTTACATTGTATGCATATAGTTCCATTTATCACAGGTAGGTTTGTGCAACTATCACCTCAACTCTTGATTTCATCTTATATCTGTGTGCCTGGGTTCTTACCAAAGCAGAACCCAATGAAACTAAAAGATTCAGGTTTTTTTTCTTTTCTTTTCTTTTTTTATTATACTTTAAGTTCTGGGGCATATGTGCAGAACGTGCAGGTTTTTACAAAGGTATACACGTGCCATGGTTGTTTGCCGCATCCATCACCCTGTCATCTACATCTACATCCATCACTCTGTCATCTTCATTTTCTCCTAATGCTGTCCCTCCCCAGTCTCTCCACCCCTGCTATCCCTCTCCTAGCCTCCCCAATCCCAACAGGCCCAGTGTGTGGTGTGTGATGTTTCCCTCTGTGTTCCCAGTCAAAATTGAATAATTCTGGAGATGACGGAAATGGGCTTTATGCATCAGGTGGCTTTTGAGTCAGACCCTGAAGTATGGGAAGACTTTAGAAATGTATATAAACAGTTAAAAGAGTGAGAAAACTTCAGCCAGAGAAAAGTGTTAGAATGTGACATCAAATGCCACACCTAATGAATGATTACCTGAAGGTAATTCTCCAACAGTATAACTTAAACACATTAATTTTATAAAAAACAAGACTCCAGGATGAAAAATAAAAAAAAATAACACTTTCTTGACTACATCACTACAATTCCTCTTTACTACTCTGTTTTAGAACAAAGAAATAAAAGTATCTGCTTTATATAGTGTAGAATTAAAATAATTATTTTGGCATTCAGCACTTTCCAAACATTTTGTCTCTTATGAATATCATGAAACTGATTGACATCAGAGCTGTTTAGATCTTTTTGAAAAAAAGAAATGTGGAAAATCAGATACCAATTGAGGAACATTCAATGAAATACTTCTTATGTTTTCTAAAAGTATAAAAGCTGTCATATATAGTTTTGAATCATTTGACACAAAAAAATACGTTGAAGGCTGGGTGCAGTGGCTCATGCCTGTAATCCCAGCACTTTGGGAGTCCTAGGTGGGTAGATCACTTGAGGTCAGGAGTTTAAGACCAGCTTGGCTAACATGGTGAAACCCTGTGTCTTCTAAAAATAAAAAATTATCCAGGCATGACGTTGAGTAACTGTAATCCCAGCTACTCTGGAGGCTCAGAAGAGAGAATAGCTTGAACCAGTGAGGCAGAGGTTGCAGTGAGCTGAGGTTGTGCCACTGCACTCCAGCCTGGGCAACAGAGCGAGACTCCATCTTAACTAAGTAACTAACTAACTAACTAACTAACTAACTAACTAACTAACTAAATAAATAAAAAGTAAGTCCTTTTAAACAGTCACTCTCATGTATAATCTTTACTCCTTCACTTGTCCATCTATACACTGACTTGGGACTTGAAGATCCTGAGATGAAGTGGGGCGTAATAGAGTGTTTATTCTCCCCCCCACAAACTTCACTCTACCATGATGTCAAAAGATGAGAAGTACTGGAAAGACCACTGGGATATCTCATCACCACTCCTCTGATTCATTTTCTAGTTACTCTGGGACAGGAGTTGAAATGAAACAGATGTTTCTCATTTAATTAATGCTTTAGTTGTTTCTCTATCAATTGTTGCCGCTTCGTCTGTCACCTGACCATTAGTGCCTGTGCATGACACCATCAAAGCTCTCTCATGAGGATCTGGTGTAGATTCTTCAAAGGGCTATCATTGTACTGTCTTGGATGAGATACACAGTACCACCCCTAACTCCTTCACTCAGTAGTACTCTTTCAGTAGTATCCCCTGTGGCCACTTGCTGTTGAAGACCCTTTTGGGAGATAATAATCTAGGATGGGGAATGACAATATTATTCAAGTATAGCTATCTTGAATACTATCCTAGGTGAAGACAGTAGCCTTTAATGAAACCCATAAAGAAACTAGAATATGTAGCTGTCTGAGATGATAATCTACTTCAAAACCTGCATTGATGGTGAAGAAGAGAAAACCTGTCATCTCTGATTAGTATTATACATGAGGGAGTTATTTTAAGTACTCTATGGAACAATAGAGTTCAGAGAATCTTCCTTATCTGACACTTGAACCCCTATAAATTACCCCACAAAGAAAGCTCCCTGGTGGCTCAGAAGCTAGGAAAACTCCTGACTGGGGATACAGGGGAGTAGAGGGCTGTGAAGGAAGGACTATGGGGTGAGGGGAAACTTGCTAAGGTCTGGAGCTGACTTTATTCTGGGTTTGCCTGTTTCATGTGTTCAGTTGGATCTAGACCTGAGTCTCAGAGGGAGATAGGCTTGTTGTCTTTGGGAGACATGGAACAATGCCTTGAAATAAATAATGCTTGCAGTGTGACTCCTTTGGTCCAGGTAACCCTCAAGAAATTCACTTGTCCACTTGTCACTGTTACTCCAAACTATGGGAGTTGAGACCATTCATCTGCCATCCAACTATTTTCTCATTATCACTCTCTACCTTTTTCTTTGCTCAGGTAAGCACACAGTAAATCAACAGATTTACTTTTTAGAAAACTATCATACTAGAGAATAAAATACCCTAGATTGTTAACAGACACTTGGAGCCCTCTTCAACTGGAGTTCAGTGGGGAGAAAAGAAATGCCACCGTGTCTATTATGTTGATAATTCACAAGCCAAGGGATTTTCTTTCTTTCTCTCATTCCCCCCTAATTTTGCATGTAAGAGATTAGTGATATACGTGTATGGGGTGAGAAAGGGATAATAGAATCTCTTGGTAGTATTTAAAGACATCTTCTACAAGGACCCTAATCTCACCCACAGGACACTCAATAGCTGTTAAAAGGATTTTAAAAATCTGAAATTCAAGAATTGATTCAGGAAATAGAGCAGATTAGTTGACTTTTATTATTAATACATGGCCTGTTAGCATAAATGTAAGTAGCGCCTAGAAGACCATCAATTAAGATGCCACAAAGGTGACAAGTAATGTAATACCCGACTCTGGCTGGTAGTAAGTATCTGGTTTTGAAATTTCAAATCTGTATTTAAACTAGATTTGCCTTTTATTTATTCAGGAACTAAGTATCTATAGATTTAAAAAAAGAATATCGACTTTTCTTTTATATAATTCCTATCTGAAGTTTCACAGTAAAAAATGTAGGTGAGCTTCCTATCTGACCTAGAATATATTGTGCAGTAACCTCTAAGTGAAGTACTCATATATTTAATATGTATGTGATTTCAAATGCTTTTATAAGACCGGATGGCTATATTTGATTAATTTTTTTATAGAATTGCAGAAAAGTCTTCCAGTCTTAGATCGAATACCATTTCCTCAGAGAAATGTTACCTGATGATTCTCTGCCTACTTCATTTACAATCTTTTCATCATCCTTCTGTTCTATATGGTACAAACTAACATCTATATTATATTTAATTACTTACCAGTTATTCATTTTCATTCTCCTCCAATTAAAACATAAACTCTTTGAGGATAGATACAATTATTTTCTTTTGCACTATAATATATCCATTTCTCAGAACAGTCCCTTACACATAGCTGGTGCTCATTAAATATCTGCTAAACAGAAAATTAAAAGAAGAAATAGGGGCTGGGCATGGTGGCTTACACCCGTAATCCCAGCACTTTGGGAGGGGAAGTGGGTGGATCATGAAGTCAGGTGTTCGAAACCAATCTGGCCAACATAGTGAAACTCTGTCTCTACTAAAAATACAAAAAATAAGCCAGGCATGTTGCCAGCTACTGAGGAGGCTGAGGCAGAAGAAACTTGAACCTAGGAAGAGGAGATTGCAATGAGCCAAGATCAGACCACTGCACTCCAGCTTCCATGACAGTGCAAGACTTTGTCTCAAAAATAAATAAATAAATAAATAAATAAATAAATAAATAAAATAAGTACATAAAAATTAAAAAATAAAGAAGAAATAAGTAGACAAAACCTGTATGTTGGACTGTCAAGAGTGTTAGAAAAACCAAAAATGTTATTCTGTCAAATAGGAACTCAATAAAAACTCAATAGATATTGATCAATACTTTCTTTGACCGCCAATCTTACTAGATTATCATTGCTCTGTGAATCTGTATTGGTTAAATAATTGGAAGTGTGAATGAACAGGTAATTATGTTTAGCTGCAGTCTGCTGATATCTCTTTTCCCTTGCATTCTGCCACATTTGTGCAGTCACTCCGTTCAAAAAACAGTAAAAAGAGCTTTAATTCAGTTTCCCCCATACTTCAATCATGTCTGGAAATGGAGCTCAAGATGTATCTTTTAAAATGATTTTTGCATATTCTTTTGAGATAAGAAAGATTCAATCATTAATATGTATATGTGGGGGGTTGGCTGGTCATTCGTCTGCTCAATGGATAATCTTACAATTAATCTTATAGTGCAGTTTCTCTTTTAATTTGGAAAATATATGAGATTAAAAATAAATATATTTTCTCATGTATGTTTCAATAGATTTTTTTTGCTATTTATAAAATGAAGAATTTAATTTGACAAATAATAGAGATCTCTCTTCCTCTAAATTATCAAAACAATACAATAAATACACTAAAAGTATAAAAATATGATGAGAAATTGTCTCTAATCTTCCTTCCCTGAAAACCACTGTTCTTTCCTTTTTGTGGTTAATTTATTCTAATTTTTGCGTTTTAATAGTTATAATAATTATTTACATGTAGCCTTGCTTTTATAAAATAAACTATTGCTTAAATGTTTATCTATATGACCACATGGATTACAATTATGGTCATTAATTGATAACTACTCCAGTCATAGGATTCATTTCTATGTTTCTAAATAGCAATTTCTATATTGTTGGTTTAAATAAAAGCATGATGTACATGCATATGCCTTTCTCCATAGTTTGCATTATTCCCATATAATAAATTCCTATAAACAGAATCAGAATGATCAAAGATAATGAACAAAAATTCAGCTCACTTAACATGGTGAATTTTCTGGGGTTGCTAAATTTTTACTTTTTAACATTGGGTACTTTATATCAGATTCCATTATATGGAGTTTATTCACTGATTATTTCAAATAACATAATTATTCTTATCATTCTAAAATATAATGTCTTGATCACTTTAGAAGGAGCAAATAAATTTAAATATATTTTTGTATTAATACATTGCAAACTGTTTTACTAACATGTATTGAATAAGATATAGAAGACTTAAACATTCTAATTAGCTACTTAATGAGACTTTAGGAGGGTACTAAGATTTATTCAATAAGGCGAAACAAATGAAAAACCTCAAGGGAAGTAATTTTATATATTTAAATTATATTCAAATCTATGTTTATGGATTAAAAAAATCAATCACATAATTTACTTTATCCAAATTATAAAGCTAAAATGTCTGTTAACTGGGGATTCAAAGAAGAAAGCTTATCTGTAATGAATCTTCCAAAGTCCACTGCTAAGAATATCAACCCAACTTAATGATATTAAAGAAAAACAAAACTTACTTGTTGAGTTTTCTCTGGCCTACATTTAACTTTACATTTGATCTGATCAATAAAAGATATTTACCATGAGTAATAAAGTATTTAATGCTTTTAAATTTGTATGGATTTTACAATAGCGGTCAAAAACACTTTCACATTTAATCTTCCACTCTTAAGTTGACCAAACATATTTTTGTTTCAGTATTCACGCCGATTCTGCCTTCTAGGTACATCATTTAAATTTCTCCATTGTCATAGATCAAAAAGCAGGAGAAATTGACAGAAACTAGTAGATTCTGCTGTTCAATATCCTCTCCAAAGAAACATTTTGTTCTTATTTTACTACCTTGAAGGAGTAATAAATTTATATTTAAAACATTTTATAGAAAAGAAATAGTGACAGTGGAATTGAATAAAAAAGCATATTATTAGCAGAGCAATATATATATATACACATAAATTTATTAACCCATGACTTTTTCACTTTACAAATACATGATTATAAATGATATATTGTGCTCACAATAAAATTAAAATTTTGCTTACTATCAAGTTTTAGCGAAGTTTAGTTTTATAGGGATCTATAACTTCCATTTTAATTTGTGTAAGAAAAACTTAAATTCTATGAGAAATGATTTAAAAACAACAGTAGGGACAACCAAATATTTCTGCTTTTTATATGTGTCAGAAAAATATCCTATAGAAAAGTGCTCATAATCTTTTTTGACATGGAATAAGACTGCTTTTCTATATCTCATTCAATGTAAAAGAAAAGATATCAGTTTCTCTAGAGCTATAACAGAGAAGTAAGTCATTTAAATAGGGGCAATTGAATGTTTTAAATTTTAGATAAGCCTTGACAAAATTTCCCATTTGTGATAAAGAACATATGACCCCTTCTTAGCTTCTGTCATGTCTACTTTTGTATAAAGGAGCATTTTTCATAAATAACATCTGAACTTCAAAAAATAAAAAATAAAACCATCTTGAAATATTACGAGAAAATATTTCTTCTCTGGGATCATGATGAATTAAAAAAAAGTATAACTACAAAACTCAGATGGAAGTCTACTTCTAATTAGATGTTATTGATGAATCAATTAATCTAGCTCATCTTAAAATATAAGCCAAGGTCACCTGAATTGGTATTATCTGTGCTGTAGGTTAAAAATACAAGTTTCTGTGCCCTATGGGATCAGAATTCCTGAGGACGAGTTCTCAGACATAGTGTACATGTCTGCAAGCATTCAGGTGATCATTATGCAGGGCCATTTTTTTTAGATTCAGTAATAAAATCCACTTACAGATTCATCATGACAACTAAATTAACTTGGTAAGGTGATGACAGAATAAACTCATAATAATTTTAAATATTATTCCCTTATTCTTTTCTCCTTGACAGAGATTTTGTTATATATTTTATTATTTCTTTTGATGAAGTACTTACTTTGAAGCACATCTCTGTTTAATTATTTGCTTACATGGTAAATATTTTCAATATGTAAGCATGCCCATGCAAGTATACAGGAAAGTGACCATGAGATAATTGCACATATTCTCCCTAATTCATGAAAGAGACAGAGTCACTACATTAAACATTTGAAGGATGTATGGCAAAATGGCATTAATCTTGGATATAGGGTAGTTTAAACTCTAATGATACTAGCATGCTCAAACAAACTGTTCTTTACAGGATCAGGCAATACTTCAGAGAAGTCACTAGTAAGGATAATGAGGGAGAGACTGGAAAATTAGAAAACAGATGTGTGACACATATTTCTTCTAACTTGTTTTTCTAGATTTGCAAAGTCTTTTTGCAGTGGGGTTGTAACATCAGGTTAAGTCTTGTCCATGAATTCTTCTCTTATCACAAACTAATTTTCTAGCCACACCTCATTTCCTCCAGTATCTCTAATATGACCCAAACAAACGTTCTTGCCTTTGCTTAATTAATCTCTTTGCATCAGACATTTCTCATATGTGAGCCTGAAAAAAATTCTATTCATTTTACAATATATTTTAAAAATTACCTGTAAGAAAGCCTTTCCCAGTATTTCCCCAAATTAGAAGAAACCATGCCTTCGTTTTTAATCACATCTTATTTTGTGCTCATGTTGTATTAATCATGTCTTTTATTTACTGTATCCTGATACCTGGACATCTACACCCCTGCTGTCCCTGAAGGAACTGTCCCTCTCTAGGTTATCCAGTTCATAGAGATAGTATACAATGTGCCTGTCTGTGAGCTTTTCAAAAAGCAAAGAAACCAGTGCGGAGCCACTATGCAACCACCTCCTTCACCAGGCCACTGTGTCACTGCCCTAATCATATAGGGAAACCGCCTATACCCTAGAGAGTACTTAAATTTTTCAGGCTAAGCAATACTAAGTCATCTTACACTTCTCTACTTGTTCTTTCCTGCAGAAGGCCCAATAAAGGCCCTTTTTCACAGCTCTTCCACTTCTCCCCTGTACATAACCCTCATGCCTCCCTGTGTGGCTCCCTAACAATGGCACAGCCCCTCTTGAACTGTGAGTGATACACGATTTTTCAATGACAGTGGCCTTTTGATTTTTTGTCCTTACTTCAAATGTTTTAATTAACACAGTATATTTTATAACAAGAAATACATAGGATTGGTACTTACCTTGGTCAGTGAATCCACAGCCTCTTCTTTGGGGTTTACTAAAGTTTAATATGTCCTCACTTGGATAGACATCCTTAAAGCCATACCTTTTCTCCTTTTGAAGTGTTAAGACCTTGAATAATACTTGTTTACATTTATTTCTCTGACCATTTTCCTGTGTGCCTTCTGGTGTTTTGCTACTAAAAGGGTGATCTGTGAAACAGCAGCATCTCCGTCTTCTGGGAGCTTATTAGAAATAAAGAAAGCCAGGGTCTGAATCAAAATTAACATTTTAACAAGATGCCAGGTGATTCATACGCATGTTAAATTTGTATCAGCATTGCTTTAGGATAGCAATCCTTTTATTCTATTCTTTTCTACTAGGATGATCTTAGACATTAAAACTACTTTATACTTCAGAAGTTGAATGTTTTTACCTCTATCTCTATACACAGCAATTACTGTTGCATGGCTCTCAGCGTCTTTGTCTTCTTTTCTATTTATTTTTTCCACAGTTTTCATTTGATTGTATGATCAATCTATCTTTATGCAAATCTTACATTCACCTGAATTCCAGAGACTTTCTTAGAAAACCTCAGAAATATTTTTCTGCTCTTACATAAAATTATAATGCTTTGTCTTTTTTATTGTGTTTCTTTCCTACTTCTAATAAATTGTATTATAAGATTCCAAATATCCCAAAGGTAGAGTTTGCCAATTTTATGATTGTCCCTGGAACTTTAAGGATGTACAAAACAAATTTCATCTCTATACTAAGCAATGGTATGCTCATTGTAAAGACAGATGCCAGTTTTTTGTTTTTTGTTTTTGTTTTTTTGTATTTTTGTGTGTGCATTAATGAACTGTGTTAGTTCTCTAAGGATAATTTATTATCTTGATCATAAATTATTCACCACCGTGATTCAAATTTAAGTATATGTAATACGTACTAGTCAAACTTAAGAGCACAGGAATGTATTATTTCTGAGATACTGTGAAAAAGTAACACAAGTCTTCAGAGTTAGCAGCTCTAAACTTCCTGCGTAGACTGTACTCAGGTATAACTGGCTTGTTAAAATAAAGATTAGGAAATCTGTTTTGAAGCTGGGTGTTCATTGAAAGTGTGCTTTTACTCCTTGGGATTTTAAATTATTTGGGAGTATCTTCAGAAACTGATGATTATGGAAGTTTATTTGGATAGCAAGTTGTTTGTTAATTCTTTAAATTGTTGTATATGATATGAACATGAAAAGGGATTCAGGAGCACAGGTGAAGATTATTCTGGAAACAAATTAAAAATTTGTTGAAGTTGAGTGAAGAGATTAAAAGAATGACAAAAAGAGTAAAATAGCAGTCGATCAGTTACCTGCTGCCTGATTGCACTGAACCAAAGCCCCAAATAGCATATAATATTTCTCTTTTTATTTTGTACTTAGTTTAGATTGAATCATATAGGATTTTGTGAGTTATTAATTTAAGTTCCAATCAATAATCCCCTGAAACTCACAATGAATTCGATGTTATACTTTCTCTAACAGGAGTCATGTCGCTGAAGGTATAAAATACTTCAAATATCTTACAATGTGGAAAACTCATTTTATTTTCTTGGGAGAATTTTGCACCAAATTCTATTTGTGTCTTCCTCTAATTATTCAAACTTCCTAAAACTGGGATTAGGACTAGGATAATTTTTACTAATATCAATCAAAAATACCTAGTCTTGCAGTTAAGCACTC
The DNA here is from genome assembly GCA_004027835.1 of Alouatta palliata. Lineage (NCBI taxonomy): Eukaryota > Metazoa > Chordata > Mammalia > Primates > Atelidae > Alouatta > Alouatta palliata. Next base: position 35,454 of record PVKV010014365.1, on the reverse strand, counting down.
GCTCAGAGTTCATGATTTCAGGATCTATGAAAAAAATAATTAAACAAAGCAAAGAAACTAACTATTACAAGGGGTAGTCCTCCCACCCTAACCCCAAGCCCCAGTGTAGTATAATAGTCAAGTATATGAAGCTAACAACCTAGAGTAAGTTGTTTCCTAGTTTTTCTAGATCCAAATGGCTTATATTGAAAGCTAATGGGGGTTCAATTCTTAAAACTTTATATCCACCTGTTCACAATTTCATATTTAGCATTCTCATTTGAGAAATGTCTATCAAAGGAATACTTGTCATTAAGAATCAGAATACAGCTTGGGAAAGTGAAAATTAGCCCTCCAGGTATAAGTCTATTAAAAATGTTTCTAATGAGACCTGGACAAGTTATGGAAACAATGTTTCTATACAAGGCTGTACCACAGATGTTTCAAAAAGAAATAAAAACTTTTAAAAAAAACCCCATAAAACTTCTTTCTGTGGGACTTGCTGCTTTATTACCAATAATATTCTCAATCCCAATTTTATTCTGCTTGCTTCGTGGACAAAGATTACTGAGACACTTAACTGCTAAATGACCATAGGGTGTAATTGACATAAAATAACTGCGTATTAAAGTGTATTATGTTGATACAGATAAGCATACCTGTATCCAAAACCACAGTTAAGATAATAAACATACCCATCACAAGGAAAGCTTTCTGTTCCCTCTTTCCTATGTCTCTTCTCAGTTATCTTCCCATCCTCAGGCGATCACTGATTAAATTTGTGTCACGGAAAGAAGTGTTTGCATTTTCTGAACATGTTAATCAGTATAATCATACAGTAAGTACTCTTTTATTTTGTCTGTCCTCCATTCAGGAACTTGCTTGGAGATTCATGTGTGTTATTGTGTGTCAAGAGTTTGTTTACTGAGTAACCATATACCACAATATGTATTTCTGTTTACATATTGGCAGCCATTAGAGTTGCTTCCAGTTTTGGACATTTGCTTTCATTTCCTTGGGTAAATACCTAGGAGTGGAATTGTCGGGCCATATGGTAGATGTATGAATAACTTTTTAAGAACTTGCCAAACTGTTTTCTAGAAGTGGATCTACCAATTTACATTCCCACCAGCAGGAAATGCACATTCAAGTTGTTTCAAATCCCCTTCAACCCTTGGTGTAGGCAGTCTTTAATTTAAGACATTTTGATAAGTGTGTTGTGGTATCTCATTGGATTCTGATTTTTATTTCCCTGATAAATAATGATGCTGAGCATTTTTATGTGTTTATTTGCCATCTGCACATCTTCTTCAGTGAAAAATCTGTTGGTTTTTTATTATTGAGTTTAAGAGTTCTTACGCATTCTGAATACCGTACTTAAACAAATGTGTGACTTCAAGATATTGTCTCATAGTTTGTAGCATGTTTTCTGATCCTCTTAATGGTGCCCTTTGAAGTTCTTCATTTTGATGAAGTTTAATTTATTTGTATTCTAATAAATAATCCTTTTATTATGAGATATAAGAAATATTTGGAAAATCCAATGATAAATATTTTTAAAATTATTTTCTTTGAAGTTTTGGAATTTGGGGTTTCTGAACTTTTAGTTATTTTTATGTAATATAAGATATCAATCCCAATTTTTCTTTTCTTTCAATACTGTATGGACAATTAATTTTACAACATGATATTTTGAAAATTCTATATTTTTCTACCAAATTGCCTGTGAATATTGTGAAAATCAATTGAACATATATATATATAGCTTTATTTTTTGACTCTAATTAGTTCCTTGATCAATTTGTTGCTGATATTTATACCAATACCATATTGTCTTAAATATTGCAGATTTATTTTTAAGTCCTGACGGTGTAAGTCATGAGGTATAAATGTTATAGTCTAAATAGTCCCTAACTCAGCTAGATCCAAGTTGTTATCATATGACTAAGAAGAATAAGACATGCAGACACTGGAGAATGAGTAGAGTATTATTTGTTAGGCAAAAAGAAAGGTCTCAGCAAAGAGAAGTCCCTGAAAGCAGATTGCCAGAAATGGGATTGAGTTCTGGATCTTCCATGGCAAGCACAAGGAAATCTGTGGTTTCTGCCCAAATGGAAGGGTAAATTTCACTCTTAGGGGTCCTAAGTATTCATAGGTTTTGGGGAGGGGATGCTAAAACCACAATGCTAATGTGATGTTAATGACATTATAATGAGTTGGGACAAATTAAGGACATTCAGGTTGTTTTATTGTGCCTGTGCCTAAGTTGGGATGCTCCCTTCTAGGTAGACTTTCTAGCATAAGAGGAAATTCTGGGCTGGGCGTTGTGGCTCATGCCTGTAATCCAAGCACTTTGGAAGGTCGAGGCTGGTGGATCACAAGGTCGGGAGTTCGAGACCGGCCTGGCCAACATGGCGAAACTCCATCTCTATTAAAAATACAACACTTAGCTGGACGCGGAGGGGGGTATCTGTAATCTCAGCTACTCGGGAGGTTGAGGCAGGAGAATTGCTTGAACCCAGGAGGCAGAGGTTGCACTGAGCTGAGATCATGCCATTGCACTCTAGCCTGGGTGACAAGTGCAAGATTCCATCTCAAAAAGAAAAAAAAAAAAAAGAAATTCTTAACCACATTTCTTTCCACTAGCTACAGGGCAGTGCAGGTGTGGTCCCACAGGTATTTTTCCACTCCCAAGATCCTCCCTGTCTATCTGCTTATCCAACCTCTAACTGCCTCCTCCCTCATTCTCCCCTCTGGAGTGGTAATCCTAACTGCCATTAGAAAAAAGTGGAGATGACTGCTCTTGCTTCTTCAAGCTATGAGGGGTTGTCATTTGTGTGACAGTCAGGAGTCTACCAGAGGGCAGTCTAGTGGGCCTCAGAAAAAGGACTTTTTATGTGGGGATCTATGTGCATCACCAGCTGAATTTTGATGACCTCTGGTCAAGAAGACACAACTTTTAGAAGGAAGCTTCATATGCAGGGTCCAAAAAGCAGACCTAAGATAACCATTACCATGAATCCTAACAAGGGGAAGAACCATGCCATTGAGGGGAGATACGCTTTAACAGTATTCTATATGTCTCGGGCCAAATGGGTCTTAGAGTCTCTTAACCATTTAGCTCTATGAAGTAGCTGCTTAGCCCCAAGCTCATCCTTTCCTAAGGAGTTAACATGGAAGCAACAAACAGTATTTGCTATAGCACATATCCCTCCTTTTCCTGCTAAAAGATAATCAAGGGGTATTCTATGATCCATCACCTGATTGGCAAGTGAATCTAGTGAATTTTGGAGAGCCTTAAGACTTTGACCGGAATCTTCAACATTTTGTTCAGTTACACTTGATGCATTCTGGATTGTATATCCATTGTAAACTATTACTCCTATCAAGCTGCCTGTGGATATAACTGCCGTCGTTACACTCAAGGGTGTAAGACCTACTCCTCCTTTCTGCATGGTATGTTCTTGATGGGAAGGGATTACGGGAAGCAGATCCTGGCGTATTTGTAGGGAGCCCTCCAGGGACAACACCCATCTCAGTGAACACATTCCTTGCACTATTGTGTAGTCTAGCTAATTCAAGGCCCACAGTATTTGTTGTTGGTCTTTACAGATGAACCATAGTCCCTGAGGTGCACAGATGGTAGTGGTGTTATTGAGTTTATCCATTTCTGTAAGTCCTGGCTGAGTAAACAGTTGGGACAGATAATTGAGTTTCTAATGGATCTCAAAAAACACCAGCCCATGTTCTTGCCTTTGGCAAGGTAGAGTGGCTTGTTAAGGTGCCATCAATTGAATCTGCCTACATATATTGAATGCAGTCATTAACTGCCCAGACTTCCTTATTCTACAAGTTTTAATAACTCTAGCTAGTCCCATTAAACATTTGATAAGCAAAGCTTGGGAAGGATAACGACTGGAAGTAGAGGTCCCTGCTGCATTACATACAGTGTTTCATGTTGTTTGTCTCGAGGTGGAAACACAGGAATTGAGGAGTACAGGGGAAATCCTTTCTTAGCTAAGTATGGAGTTCCCCTATCTTTGTACCAGACTAGTAGCCTGAATAGTTGGATTTCCAGGACTACTGTTGCATTTTAAGAAAAGGGTTAGAAACATTTAGGAAAGCAAGTGGTATCTGTCAATTGTGTCAGACTTATTGAACTATTTCTGGTAAATCTGCCAGAAATACAAAATGTACTCCTGGAGGCAAATGCCGTCATAGCTAAATTTAACTCTTTACTACATGTATGATTTGTGTTCTGTTTATAAATTATTTGAGGGTGGCCCCCACCCCCAGTAGAGGACTTCTTATAGGTTATATAATGAAGAAGCTGAAACAAAAGGACCACAGAAGCCCTGGCCACCCTGGAGTTTGTGGTGCCTGCTTGTAAGGGTGGTAGAACTGACAAATAGAAAAAAGGCCAATACAAAAAGAAATTCATGACCGGACACGGTGGCTCATGCCTGTAATCCCAGCACTGTGGGATACCAAGGCAGGTGATTCATCTGAGGTCAGGAGTTCAAGACCAGCCTGGCCAAGACAGTGAAACCCTGTTTCTACTCCAAAAATTAGCCAGATATGGTGGCAGACACCTGTAATCTGAGCTACTTGAGAAGCCGAGGGAGGAGAATTGCTTGAACCTGGGAGGCAGAGGTTGCAGTGAGCCGAAATCACGCCACTGCACTCCAACATGGACAAAAATTCATGATCTAAACAGGTTAAAAATTACTTATCTAAGGAGGTTACATATGCCTGGAACAAATACAAGTTCTCTATAAGAAGAGCTAAAAAGAGAAAAGTAACAGGAATAAGAGGTAAAAATAGGCTAATCACTTTGAAAGCAATGTTGTGGTTGTAATTGTTGCACCCTTGTGAAAGACATTAAATTGTAGAAAAGAGATTACTATTTAGTTAAGGAGATAATCCCTGGGTGTTCCTGGTCAGGGTGTCCTTGGCAAAGTTGTTTTATAGTGAGGATTAAAATGAAAACAAGAGCAGAAAGTATAGGCAAAATTATGAGAAGAATATCAAAGACAGTATCCATGGGAAGGTACAACCCTAATTTTTAATTGGACGTTGGGAGATTTGATTCCAAATAGTAATTGACTTCTCCCAAAGCATCACTTAGATTAGAAATCAGAAAAAATATGAAAATGGCTACTATAGTCTACAGTAACTATGTAAGAAAGTTACCAAGGTAAGCTAGTAAGCATTTACTTATCTTTTGACTGTCTTTTAATCAGGTATTTTAGGTTTTCCACAGGTTTACTGTGGTAGTGGCTGATGGGAGCCTCAGGTTCCAGGTACAGGGCTTCGGGTATTCCAGGATTGATCCTGGAAAGATGTTTGTAAGCATCTTATTTCCTGGCCCAATTTTTGACTGTTGGCTAGTTCTTGGTGTGGGGAGCCTAGAGTTCTAAACCTTTCTATCAGTGTCCGTCTCCACCAGAGAAAGGCAGAGGGTCTGTCCTGGAACTATAGTTCTCATACGAGCTGGGGTATTCATCTTTAGAAGAGGAGTTGTGCTTTTACGTACAATTAAGAAAGCATGAGTTAAACAAGGGGTCTTCCTAGTTATAGCTGAGGGGAAATATATTGAGTAAAATGTTTTCCTGAAGTGTCCCTCAGGGTCATGTTACAGGAGTAGGGGAGGCTGGATTAAAGAGGAGAACAGAAATGGCGATTTTGGAGCCAGAAGAAAGTCCACCCTCCCCGTTTCAACCTCCAGAATCACCCAGGGCTTCTGGATGTTAATGGCAGCCTGAGATGTTAGAGAGGGAGACTCAAGCCTTGGGACCCATCAGTCCTGCTGGCCCATTTGTGAGACTGGCTGTGAACCTGGTGACCCTTGCCTCCACGGACAATTTACCTTCCAGTGCTCCCCTCCACAGGCTGAACAGGGTCAGGTAGCTTCCTCTTGCTGCTGTGGAAATCCTTAAAGTGCCCTGGTTTGCCACACTTGTAGCAATTAGCAGGTGCACCTCGGGGATCCTGGTTTTATAGGTCTGAAGAGCGGCCACTAGAGCCTCTGCGTTTTTGTTGTGTCTTTTCTCTTTCTCCTGGGCTTCCTCCTGATCTGTATTGTAAAAGACCAAGATGACCACATTCAGAACATTTTCTAAAGTGTCATCTGGTCATATGGCCTGCTTTTGAAGCTTCTACCTGATAGCAGGGGCTGCCTGAGTAATAAGTTTATCCTTGAAGAATAGTTGATCCTCAACTGAATCAGGAGCTAAGGAGGTGTGCTTCACCAAGGCTTCTCTTAGCCTTTGTAGAAAGGTAGACAGATTCTCATCTGGTCCTAATTCTAGTGCTTTGTAAGTTCTCCATCATGTACATTTGAAAGTGTTTTCTCCCCCATATTCCCATGTTATCACTGGGGTCCCATAGAATGTCCTTCAATGGCACTACTGTTTTTCCAACTGGATAAGGCTCTTCCCCTTCTGTCACTATATGAAATAAAAAGCTAATCTCCATTTCTTTGCTGTTGCAGGGCTGCCTGTTTCTCAGTAATGGTCAGGGTTTGATTTAGGAGTAACATATTATCCTTCCAAAAGAATTCAAATACTATTTGAACTTAAATTCTGTAAGGTCTATATATGAGTGAAGTTGGGGCTTTCCCAGAGAAAACTTTAGGGTCTGAGGGTTAAAGGAGTCCCAGTGATCCAGGCTGCACTCAGGGGGAGTGCAGGCTGAAGATGGGTTGTTACTCATCTAAAAAGACAGAGGAGAAAATTGTCCCTTAGTCTCCCTCCCACCTTTACAGTGACCTGGAAGAGAGAGAGAGAGAGAGAGAGAGAGAGAAAGAGAGAGAGAGAGAAAAGGCATTCCCTCTTTCCTATTTCTCTCCCTGTATCCTCTGGGTTCTGGCAACCTTCATAGATGTCGCTCATGGATGCAAGTGTGACCTCCAACCATGGACTGGAAGGGTTAGCAGGTAGGAATAGTTGCATTTACCTACACTGCACCTCAGCCCCGTGTGTTGACTCCCTTTGGGATTCTGCAGATCTATTTCTTCTTTTGAGCTTCCAACTAGAAGCTTGGAAAATACATTGAAGTAATTTAATTTGAGCAAGATACCGGAATGGAATTCTTATACTCTTAAATCTTTCAGGGCTCATAGAAGATGGGCAGAGCTAAATATCAGTATTTATTCAAGAAAATGGGAGTAATTGACCTCCAAACGTAGCCCCTTCTTTCTGCCCAGGAGTCCTTATACTTACAGGCAGAATAGGTGTCTTAGAAAATTTAGGAGTTGAGTTGGCTCATTCCCTATGATTTTAGCAGGTGAATTAGGGTTCCCCTGGACAGATGGCTGATAGGGATTTCCATAGAAACAAATCCTTGCTTTGTCATGTGCCTTGACAAAGTTTGGAAAGTTAGCCTGTAACTTTGTATCCAAATCCTTGTTAGACAGAGATTTGAAAGAGAGGTCTGAAGCTTTGTGGACTGTCCCCACAACAAGCTTTTTAGGAGGATAAAATTAATTTGCCTCATAGAAGGGATATCCAAAATCACTGGGCAGTGCTAAGTTCGCACACGGAAAAAAGAAACAACTTAAATGGAGAAGAGGATAGTTACTCAGGGAGAAACAACTCTCCCTGCAATGCCATTGGGTGCTATCATTAGGGAATAAAAAGGCCTTCAGGTCTAGATCTTGAAGTTGCTCTCTCTCTAGAAAACTACAAAGACAGCAATTCTTCAATTGCGTTCCTGATTACTAAGGCACTTGCTGGCTTTATCCAACAAATTTATGTCCCTGGGTTGCAAAAACACTTGCAACATTACATACAAAAAAAAAAAAAGATAGGAGCCACAAAAGAAAGAAAGAAACAACCACAAAAATAAGAAAGAAACAGCTGAAAAAGAAAGAAAGAAACTGAGATAGGGAAAGACAGGAAATCCTGGTGCTGACACCCTAATGTGCTACTGGGAACTGGAGTTAGTTCAGGGGCCTTTGGGTAACACTGAGGTGTAGCCTCAGCCAGATACCCTCAGTTGCCCTATAATCTCCCTCCAATCCCACACAACAGCTAGACCTCTGTGAAGAGAAACCACACTGAAACAGAGCCAATGTTCCCAACACCTGAGGGCAATGAAGTTCTCCCCAGCAAGCCTGTCCTCTGAGTCTCAAGACTGGTAGCCACGCTATTCACTCTTTACTGGTCAAAAAAGATCTGGTGTTTTATTTCATCTTGAGAAAAATAATTGAGGACAAGAAGCCACGGAAATGAAATTGAAGTGTTATAGGTCCACTTATTCTTACCCTTCTGATGATCCCAGATGAGACCCCAGAATATTGCAATCTAAATAGTCCCTAGTTCACCTAGGTCCTAGTTCTTGTCCCACAGCCAAGAAGAATAAGAGAAATGGACACTGGAGAGTGAGTGAAATAGGATTTATTTAGCAAAAGGAAAGCTCACAGCAGAGAGGGTTCTTGAAAACAGGTTGCCAGAAATGGACTGAATTCTGGGATTTCTTTTTTTTTTTTTTTTGAGACGGAGTTTTGCTCTTGTTACCCAGGCTGGAGTGCAATGGCGCGATCTCAGCTCACCACAACCTCCGCCTCCTGGGTTCAAGCAATTCTCCTGCCTCAGTCTCCCGAGTAGCTGGGACTACAGGCACATGCCACCATGCCCGGCTAATTTTTGTATTTTTAGTAGAGACAGGGTTTCACCGTGTTGACCAGGATGGTCTCGATCTCTTGACCTCGTGATCCACCCGCCTCGGCCTCCCAAAGTGCTGGGATTACAGGCGTGAGCCACCGCGCCCAGCCAAATTCTGGGATTTTTATGTGGCATAAGCAAAGAAGCCTTCTGTGGGTTCTGTCCAAATAGGAGGGGTAAAGTTCTCCGTTAGGAGTGTTGTATCTGCCAATGCCTGGGGTTGGCCGTAGTGACTCCATCTTGTTTATTATCCATGAATGCCTAAGTGAAACCCAATGGCGGGGTGGGGCTAAAACCACAATGCTAATGTCAAGCTAATGACACTATAATGAGTTGGGTCAAGTTAAGCACAGTTAAATTGATTTATTGTGCCTGTGCCTAAGTTGAGACAGTCCCTTCTGAGTAGACATCCTGCGTAAGAGGAAGTTTTTAGCCATATTTTATTCCACTAGCTAGAGGGGTGGTGCAGGTATGGTCCTATGGGTATTTTACTACTCTGGAGACCTTCCGTCTTTATCTGTGTAACTAGCCTATAATTGCCTCCTCTCTCATAAGTCCTCTAATTTTTTTCTCCAAATTGTTTTTGGCTATATCAGGTTTCTTAGAATCAACTTGAAATTTTCTATATAAAAATATTAGCTGCAGTTTTGATTGGACTTGTTTTGAATCTAGAGATAAATTTTCAAAAACTAAACATCAATTAAAATATTGAATTTTTTGAGCCATTGACATATACATCTTTCAGTTTATTTCAGTTTTTAATTTCTTTCAGCAGTGACTTACAGTTTTCAGTGATGATGACTTGCAGGTCTTTCACATTTAACTAAAATATTTCACATTTTAATGATAATTTGAAAGTGGCACTGTTTTTTAAAATTTGATTTCTGAGCATAGTTGCTACCATATGAAAATATAATAAATTTTTTATCTCTCTAACCATGCCAAACACACTTAATTGTTTGAAGACTGTTGCTATTGCATCCTTATGATTTTGTATATAATATTCAGGGAAGCATATCTTTCCTGAATAATAGAGTGTTACCTCCTTCTTTCAATATGAATAATTTTTATTTACTTTTTCTTGCTCTGGCTAGAACTTCTAGGAAAATATTGAATAGAAGTGGTCAGAGTGGATATCCTTGCTTTGTTTCTGAATTTAGGAGAAAAGTAGTCACACTCTCATAATTAAATATGGTATTAGTTGTAGGTTTTTCAACAAAATTTTTGATTAGTTTGAGTAAGCCCCCCTCAGTTCTTAATTTCCTGAGAATTCTTATTAGAAATGAGTACTGAGTTTTTTTCAAATGATTGTTTTGCCTCTATTGGGATGATCTTTTTAAAAATATATATACTAATGTGGAACACACATTGATTTCTTTTGAAATGATAAACCAATACTGCATTCTTGGGGAAAACTCTGGTTAAAGCAGAAAATCTTCTATTAAATATATAATTAAATTTATTTTGTTAAGAATTTCTTCATATTTCTTTATGGACCTTATTAATCCGTTTATTTTTTACCTGAAATACTATAGTTTTCATTCTAAAAGTTGTGTGTGTGTGTGTGTGTGTGTTTGAATTGTTCAGGTCCATGGCAAGAAAGCTAGTGAAAAATAATGTCTCATCCAAAACTTATTGAAAGTTTTTCTAGACTAGGTGTAAGCAAATTAAAGGGCCAAATTCAGCTTGCCATCTGGCAAATCTCTCCATGCTCATTCACTTATGCAATGTGAGGTCACCGTTTTTGCACTGTAAGTACAGAGTTGAATAGTTGCAATAAAGACCTTTGACCCAGAAATCAAAAACTTTACTTTCTGTGTATTTGAAGAAAATGTTTGATAATCTCTGTTCTAGATTCCAGCTGTCTAATACATAGCCATCATTCATATGTAGCTTTAAAATTTTTAATAAAAAATAATTAAAATCAAATGAAATTAAAAGTTTTTTCAGTCACATTGCATTTCTGGTACATTATAGCCACATGTAGCTGTTGGCCGATACAGAATATTTCCATCATCACAGAAAGTTGTCTTGGATGGTGCTTGGTTTAGCCTTTCTTTTCCTAGACTGTTTAGTAAGTTTCACCAGCTACTTGGCTTCACTCTCTGTAGCCATGGAAGGGAAACCAGAGAACATTCAAGCCACATAACATCCTTGTCTTGTTAGGATGTGAAGAAAGTGTTTTTCTCATCACTGTTCTTCTTTGTAAGTTCCACCCAGTACAATCACACCTAAAAAAAGTTCATTGATTCAGTGAAATACAAATAATGAGGGGCAAAAGAGTGCTTTCAACCACTGCTAAAAAGTTCCAATGTTTGTGCCTTATTTAAAATAATGTATCAAAATTTTATTGTAACTTTGCAGATTTAGAGTAATTGATATTTTCCATATGTTTGATGAAGGAAAAATTTTGACACTTTTCCTTACTCTTGCATTTAGTTAATAAGCTTAAAATTGTCGTAAACTGTATATCTCACTAGTTTGCCATTTAATAGGTTTACTTTTTTCTGACAGAGAGACATCAAGAAGTTTCCATGTGTTTTAATTAAGTAGGCTTGAAAGTTATTTTGAGCATCCTATATATAAATGTATTTTCTAAAAAAAAGTTATTATATTTTATAAATAGAATTTTAAAATAAAACATTGGCAAAATACTTTGTTCTAGTTAACTTTTCTTCAGATAGTGTTTAATATTTTTAATAGATAAAATTTAAACAATAAACACTGGAAATTAGGGATTCATATCAGAAGAAGAATAACTTCAGACAAGGAAATTATACATTTTTTCTATTTATTAATCATTTTTATCAGTAACTTTGTAGGAAGACTCCCTAATGAAGAAAATACATCTTTTTCCTCCAGAGCATATAGGCAAACAGAAAATATTTAATAAAATTGTATGTTTTACATTTGTTTTGCAATTTAATCACTATCTTCTACGATATAATTACATTTATTTACAAAAACTTGAAAGTTGCAAAGTAAGAGAAAACTATTTCCTTTTTACATTCTTCAAAGAAAATTCAAAAATTGAATTGTAAATTTGATCTGCTATTATGTCTCCTGCATTTATTGTAATGCCTCAATTTAGTGTCATTAATTTTAATTTAAACTGGCAGTTACCTTTTGAGGAAATTTTTTTACGAAATGAGAAAATTAGCGTACCAAGATTCTTTTTGCCTTATAAAGATCCAAGATTTCGTCTGGGATCATTTTATTATGCCTAAAAAACTTCTTTATAATTTCTTGTGGTGCATTCTTGCTAGGGACAAATCTCTAAGCTTGTTTTTCTGAAAATGGCTTTATTTCAGCTTCTATTTTGAAAGATTATTTAGCTGATTTGGTTGATTCTTAAAATTTTTTCAGTATTTTAAAGATGTCACTTTATTGTCTTTTATTCTTCATCATACTAGATAAAAAAAGACCTACAGTCATTCTGTTATAGTAGGTGGCTTGTCAGGCATAAGCACGGCATGAGAAGACTCTGCCCACCCCATCCTACCTGGAAAGTCAGACAACCATCAGATAATGGTCATACAGTTGTCACACTGCCTCTCTAAAATGATAATCGGTTGCAACTAGAGCCAGGGAAAGGCAGTTTTCCAATAAATAGAAACAACTGAAATTGGTTATCAGTAGCTTCCTGATAAGATCTCAGGAACTGGGTGAGTGGGCTCAAGTATGTGCATAAAAAAGCAAAATGGCCGAATTTAACTGGTATATGAGCTTCCTCTAGGGATTGGTAAGGGAAAAACACCTCAAGTGAGCATGTGTACAACTCTGGTAAACACTCCGTGCATGCTCCCCTCCCAAGTGCTATCAGGCCTTTGTGCACATGGACAGCCCATCCCAATGGAGGAATCAGAAGAGAAGGAACACAAGACTCCACAAGTATGCCAATGTATAAAACTCCAAGCAAAAGGGTCAAACCATGCACTTGTCTTTCAAGTCACTGGCTTCACCTCCCAAGTGTACTTCCCTTCCTTTATTTCTGCTCTAGAATTTTTAATAAACTTTTACTCCTGCTCTAAAACTTGCCTTAGTCTCTCCCACTGCCTTATGTCCCTCAGTCAAATTCTTTCTTCTGAGGAGGCAAGAACTGAGAATTGTGGTTGCTACAGGCCCTTATGGATTCACTGACAGTAACTTGGACACCTGCCACTGGTAACAATTTTTTTTATTGTTCCCTATATGTAATTATTTTCCCCTCTGGCTACTTTTAAATTTTACTCTTTACCACTTTTTTTTAGCCATTTGATTATAAGGTTCATAGTTGTAGCTTTATTTTTGTCTTACGTTTTCTCTTTGTTTTTGTTGATCGAGTGGAATTTCTGGATTTATAAGATATTCTTTAATTTGAAAACCTGTTGCATAGTTTCTTCAGCTGCACCTCCCTCATTTTCTTAGATTCCAGTTTGTTTAACTTCTGGATGCTGTCCTACAGATCCCAGAGACGGTGTCCATTTTTGTCCATCCTTTTTCCTCTTGGTGCCTCAAACTGAACAGTTTCTATTCCCGTGTTTTCAAGTTTACAAATGTTAAATTCTGTTGTGTCTAATATACTTTTAATCTCGTTCATTGAAATTTTTATTTCATATGTTTTCTTTTCATTTCTAGAAATTAGTTTACTATGACTGCTACCACAAATTGCCACAAACCAGGTGGCTTAAAACAACAGAAATGGCCTGATGCTGTGGCTCAGGCCTGTAATCCTAGCACTATAGGAGGTTGAGGAGGGCAGATAACCTAAGCTCAGGAGTTTGAGACCAGATTGTGCAACAGGAAAAAAATCCACGTCTCTACAAAAAATGCGAAAATTAGCCGAGTGTGGTGGCAAGCACCTGTAGTCCCAGCTTCTTGGGAGTCTGAGGCAGAAGAATCGCTTCAACCCAAGAGGCAGAGGTTGCAGTGAGCCAAGATCATGCCACTGCACTTAGCCTGAGTAACAAAGTAAGACTCTGTCTGAAACAAACAAAAAACAAAAACAAAATAAAAAATCTCATAGAAATGTATTCTCCCACAGTTATAAAAGCCAGAAATCTGAAATCAATGTTTCAGCAGCACTACACTTCCTCCAGAGTATCTAGGTTCTTTTCTTTGTTTCTTCCAACTTTTGGGTAGCTGCTTGGCACTGCCTGGCATTTCTTGGCTTGTGGCTTCATCACTCCAATATCTGCCTCCATCTTCACATCACTTTCTTTCCTGTGTATGTGTGTCCAGTCCATAGGTACCTCTCTTAGAGGGATATGCATGACAGAATTCAGGGCCAACTCAAATAATCTAGAATAAGCTCCTTCACTCAAGATTTTTAATTTAATTACATGTTTGCCATATAAAGTAATTTATACTCTTTTGCCAAATAACATGATATTCAGTTATTCTAGATAAAGAAAATGAATGTATCTTTGCAGGAAGTGATCTTTTTTAGTCTACCACAGACTTCTGGCCTCCCAAGAGTCATGTCTGGTTCACATACAAAATAATCATATGTCCCTTGTAACGTTTCCCAACATCCAGTACAGCATCTATTCAGAACCAAATCTCATCTAAATGTCATCAGTCTCAAATCTCATCATCTAAATCAGGTATGTGTGAAACTCTTTGTGTGCCCTTGAAGCAAAATTCCTCTACTGCTACACACCTGTGAAACTAGAAAATAAGCTGTCTGTTTCCACCATACAACGGTGGAACAGACACGGAAGTACAGTTAATAAATATTCTCATTCTAAAATGGCGAAAATTGAAATAATGTATGGATTTCTCTTCCCAAGCAAGTTCAAAATCTAGCAGAGAAATTTTCCTTCCTTTTCAAGGCCTGCAAATAACTATTTATGACTCACAGTGCCGTCTTCTGGGCTTAACACTAAGCCCTTAAAATCATTTTTTTCCTTTTTTCCTCTTCAGATGCACAAACATGGGGAAAAATAGAAAAAGGAAAAATAATTCTACCAATGTGCATCTGAGTGGTTTTATCAGCTGGTTTTCAGCCTACGGATGTTTTTGTTTTTCTACTTTTCCTTTTCAGGTGCATAAACATGTGCATCTAAAGGGTTTTATCAGCCGGCTTCCTGCCTATACAACTTTGGGACTCGGACAGATTTCTCTCATGTCATTCTGGCTCTATTGCTTTTAGTTCAGTGTTTCTGTTTGTATACCATGTTCAAAAACTTTGTAGGTCACCATTTAAACCATTAGACAGGACTGTCCTCCACAGATATTTCCTGGATAATCCTATGTCTATTCTTGCTTTCTGCTGAGGTAATTGAGTTGATCCATGAGTCACATGCCTAATGTTTTCAGCAAAAATTGCCCAGCCACACACTTGGGCTTCCCTCCAGAGCACATCTTCCTTAAAGTGAATCTCCTAATTTTAGCATCTTTTGCAATCTGGATAGGCTGAAGATTTCCCAAGTCATCAAATGCTGGTTCATTTTTGCTTAACAGTTCATTTCTCAGTTTATCTCATTTTGCTCACATTTTATAGCAGCAAGAAGAAACCAGGTTGCCCCTCCAACACTCTGCTTGGAGATCTCCTTGTTTAAATATCCACATTCATTACTTACAAATTCTGCTTTGCACCCAACAGTGGAACACAATTCAGCCAAGTTTTCTGCCACCATATGACAAGGATAGCCTTTCCTCCAGTTTTCAATAATGTGTTTCTCATTTTCTTATGAGCCTTTACCAGAATTATCTTTCATACTTATATTTCTACCAGCAGTTTTTTAAAGGCAATCTAGGATTTTTTTATCACGTTTCTTAAAATTCTACCCAGTGTCAATAGCTCCTAAGGTTGTTGTAACAAATTACCACAAACTGTGTGGCTTAATACTACAGAAATGTAATCTCTTGCAACTCTGGAGGCCAACAGTCTGAGACAAAAGTGTAGGCAGGGTCACAATTCATATGAAGACCAAAGAAGAACATCCATTTCTGGCCTTCTCTAGTTACTAATGGCTGTCTAGCATTCCTTGACTTCTGACTACAGCTTTCTCTGTTCAGTGTTATTCACACTGCCTTCTACTCCCAGTATCTAAACTCACTCTACCTCACTCTTAAAAGGATACCTGTGATTCCGTTTAGGGTACATCAACATAATTCAGGATAAACTCCTCCTCTCAAGATCATTAAATAATGACATTTTCTTGCCATATTAGGTAACATTCACAGGTTCAGAATATTAGATTATGAATAGGCATATCTTTGTAGTTAATATTCAGTCTACTATTTTCCATTTAGATTGTTTACATATTTCATTTATCTCTTCATTACATACATGTTATTCCATAAACTCTTTAGCAAATTTATCTTAGATCTATATTTAGAGTCTGTCTGTTAATTCTATTACATCTATTATTTCCGTTTTATTTTTTAATTGGCTGACTTTTCTCCAGGTCATAGTTCACCCACTCCTGCTTATTTGAATATGCAGCATTTTTTAAATTGCACTCTGAATGTTGCAAATTTTACTTGGTTGTGTGGTCAGTTTCACTATTTTCTTTTAAAAAGGAGTAGTGGACTTTGTTCTGGCAGGCAGCATAAATTGCATTTGGATTAACTTGATCCTTTCAAGATTTGTTTTTAAGCTTTTATAGAACGGGCTTACAGATGCTTTCACTCTAGGGCCAATTCAACCCTTCTTTTTACTTGTAAGATTCGGGGGTTCTTAATGAATACCCTTGACTCTCTTCTCTGATTGGTTAGAATTTGAACATCTTCTAATGTTAACTCCGTAGTTAGAGCTCTACAGTGTGCCACCTATAGGTGCCTGATTATTCTTTTTTATAGATACGAAGTTCTGCTCTATGACTCATTTAATATTTAGCCAAACACTCAAGAAAACCCCCAGCAATATTTTCAAAATCTTTTCTGAAAATATGTTATTTCAAGAGTTTTTTTTTTCTTAAATTCCAGGTATATCAAGAAACTTGCACTTCAATCTCTGTCTCCTCAACTGGACAAAACCTCCTGTGCTGTGCTGTGTGTGTGTGTGTATATCCCAATGCTGAAATTGCCTCTAAGCAGAAAATTGAAGTAATCTCAAAGGTTTTCCTGATTGTTACCCTTCTCTCATTTATTACATATTTGTACTGCCTAGCATCAAATGTCTAAAAATATTTGTTATATATTTTGCCTATTTGCGAGTTTCTTGTAGAAAACAAAATGGTGAGTTGATTCTAACCAGAACCAGAAGCTTAGATTTCAAGCTAAATAATACTTCTTTACATATATGACTAATCAAGACATTATTTTCCAAAATAACATATTAGCTCCCAATAAGGTTGAATCAAAAACTATGATAATTATTTTCATCACAAAATTCTGATTGTTAAAAAAATATTGTGGTAGACGTAAATTGAGAAACGTGATGACTCAGTAACAACAACAAAAACCCACTTCTTGACTGGCAAGTGGAACTAGAATTCACTGGTGTATTTTTCTAGATAATTTCACTGTGGAAGAAATTAATACTATCAGTAGTAAGCATAAATCTCAAAAGAAGCCCACACTATTCTCCTTTTAAATCGTTAAGGGAGTGAAATACTACTTTCAAACAGTTTAATAGACCTCTTAATTTATTCTGCTTGATTCTTTGGAGCTCACTCCTGCTGAGTATCGGGTGGAAAGCATATGGCAATGACAATATGCAATCACTAAGTTTTCAGTTGTGCTTTCTCGTCATATTTAGGCTGGATAGTATTTCTTTGGCCAACCATTGGGCAAAATAGAAATGAGAACATTGTTTATTCTTGACATAAAATTCACTCAAGCACAGTAACATAGAAGTCAGAATATATTTACATGCCTAAGACATTTAAGCAGTATCTTACTGCAGAAATTTTACGTTTTTAATGTTCAGAAATGTTTCAAAAATACAATGTAATAAAGATTATTAAAATTATATGAATTATTGAAATTATTCAAATGTTTCAATTACATTTGCAACTGTTTTAACATAGAGTGCATATGCAACCAGAATTTTATGATAAAGGTAAATGACTATAGCATAGGGTATTGGGCAGGCCTTAGGGAGGAGCTTCACTAAGACAACTGCATGTGAGGCATACCTAAGAGTGAAAGACAGATGATGGTGTTAAACTTCACCTGAGCCCTACGCTCATAGAAAAGAGAAACTCAAGACTCACTGTAGCCAGTACATAGAAACAACTTATGTGTCCATTTATGGAATAATGGATAAAGAAAGTAGAATGTTATTCAGTATTAGAAAGGGAGATTCTGTCATTTGCTACAACCTGAGTTGACCTGGCAGATGTCATGTAAGTGAAATAAGCCAGACACCAAAAGAATAATATTACATGATCTTACTTATATGTGGAATTTATATATATGTGTGTATATATGAAATAAAACAGTGGTCTCTAAGAGTGAGTGGGGAAGGGGGGAAGAAATGGGATTACTTCTAACCTGCTTATTATTCTTCTGTAAAATTCTGCTTTGGCTAGGATCCCCCTCCCGTACTTAACTCAAGGTATAAAGGGGAATCAAGCCCCTTCCGGGGGACCAAGAGAATTTTGAGCTTTAACGGTCTCTCGCTCACTGGCTAGTTAATAAAGGACTCTTAATTTGGAACTCAGAGCATGGCGCTTTCCTTCTCACTCGGATATAACATTTGTTTATGTATTTATACAAGTAAGAAATCCAATAGATAATCTAGACTGTCCAAATAATAAATTTAGGGATTAGAACTCAGAGTTTTGAAGGAAATCATTTTTGAGATTTTGTTTCTTCTCCTCAAGGTATTGCTACTAATTACGTGTTGTAACAAATAAATCCAAACACATAAAATGGTTCAAAAACTATAGGAATTTCTTTTTTGCTCACATGTCATTCTAAGACTGTCTTTCAGCAATGAGAAAACCCCCTTTACGAGGTGCTTCAGAGTCTCAGGCTTCCTTTATTTTGTGGCTCCCATTATTCCTTGCATCCTGGGAGCTTGTTTCACATTCACAGAAATTTTAGGTCTTTTTTCCGCTTACAGTCCTCTCAAATGAGAAGGTTGCTTCATTTTTGTTGTTCTATGTTCAAGTCAACCACTCTTTCACATTTTATTAGCAGCTAATTAAAAGAATATATTTGGGTAAGAGGTCCTTTATTCAGAGATTCCAAAAATTAATACCTTTTATTTATTTGTTTTAAACTCAGAAGTTTCAATGGGCCTTTATTGCCCTGAACCCTGATTAATCTTATTTTCTGCTTTTTTTTTTTTTAATCAAGAAGTGGCTTGATTTTCTACTATGCAATGCACCCAGAAACTAACATTCTATATTCTTCTTCATTTCCCCTTGAAAACAAATCAGTATTTGTCTGAATTCACTCTTTCTTACAACAAGTTTCTTATGAAATCAAAGAATAACAAGCATACACTAATATTCTCTTTCTAGCTGTCTTCCTCAAGGTTCTAGATTCAAGAGGTAATTCAAATTACCGTAGTCAACAGTTTTTGCCCTGAGTTTTGATACTTTATAAAATAAGTTTTCTTATTTCCAAACTATAATATATAATTCTTCATTGGCTTCCATATGACTACTAAGTTAATGCCACATAATTTAGCTTTCGTTATGGCAGCAGCACAGTTCTTGTAGTAATATCTGCATTAATTAGAAATACTAGTTTTTAGAATAAACTGTAATATCACTTTTGTATATTATCCCACCCTTGTTTATATAATAAAGGATAAAAATGACTAAAATATACATTTCCAGGTCCAGATACTCACATAATTAAAACTCTCTCACGTGCCGTAACTGATTGTATTCCAACTTATTAGAGTAGTGTAATTCAACTTAACAGATTTTGTTAGACACTTAACAGTCATTTTAGTGTCAAAGATGAGTAAGATGAAATCTCCATCAGGTAGCTTTTGATTTATTGAAGATGGACACAAAATAGAAACCATTAATATGTGATAATTTAAATATATATGTGTGTGTTATTAACACTCATATATGTGTGTTGTATGTGTGTTATATAACACACATATACATAGATATGAATATAAATATATATATTTATGTATGTATATATGTATGAAAACATGAAGAAAAGTTCCTTAGTTCAACTTGGGATTTAGGAAAATTTTCTCTTTTTATGGTAGCCTATGTTAACACAGAAATTCAGCTCCCTCCCCCTAAAAATGGAAAAAAGGCTGGACACAGTGGCTTATGCCTCTGATTTCAGCACTTTAGGAGGCCAAAGCCGGTGGAACACTTGAGATCGGGAGTTTGAGACCAGCCTGGGCAGCATGGCAAAAACCCCTTGCTACTAAAAACACAAAATTTAGTTGGACGTGGTGGTGTAATCCCAGCTACTTGGGAGGCTGAGACATGAGAATTGTTTGAACCCTGGAGTTGGAGGTTGCAGTGTCCTGAGATTGCACCACTGCACTCTAACCTGGGCCATAGAATGAGACTCCATCTCAAGAAAAAAAAAAAAAAGACTCTGCACAAAGTCACAGAGAAATAAAACAATGCGGTGGTTAGGAGTTTTCAAATACTATGGACTCTGATTTACTGTAAGAAGTATATTTTACATCATCAGGAGTGCCAACATTGACACACAAAATTGAAATTTTTTCAAAAAATACTCTTTCTACATGTAAGTCACTGTAATATTGTACATTCCACTCTATTAATTTTCTGATCAAGGGCCAGTTACAGGCCACATGTTGTATTTTGAAACTCTGGTATATTTATACAGGAAACCACAGGTAGTCGGGTATTTCTCATAGACTTTCTAATGTTGCCATAGTGCTGTATGATGATTTTGCATATATATATACACACTTAAGTTTTATTATTCAAATTTTTCACACATAGTTTTTATGTAACTTGAACTAAATATATATCATCAAGTAAACACAAAAATGTTTCAAATGAAATGGAATTTAGTAACATATTTTATATAATAGTGGATGTTGATTTATAGAAAGTCATACTAGTTGGATTAAAAACAGAAATGTTTGTCTTATTGCTTTATTACTAGATGTATTATTGTTATCACTGATTAAATTATTAACAACTAAGCTATTGTTTTAATGGCCAGTTCCAAAAAGCATATGTTAAATACATCATTTGTGAGAGAATTTTTCTGAGTTTTTGTCACTGAATTAATAAACACAAATTAATATGTACAAAAACTGTCTATATGACATACTTTTTGCAATATGAATGTCCAGCTGTGCATGCAGGTATTATAACTTTGGCATACCTAGATTTCTGTATTTTAAAATTATGCCTCAATTATCGTATCACTTTTCCCTACATATTAGTCAAGCCAGCTTCTACTTACTCTAACATAGTAACTTGTTCTATAGGGATGATTTTAAATTCATACCTGTTTATTTTTCAAAGTCCTTGCCAGTTGAAGAATACTACTTGGTGACAATATGGTTTTAAACATGAATGTGAACTTAGGCAACTAGACATGATAATAATGTGGCATTACATGTTATAAAGTATGTGGGTGGTTATGTCATTTTTTTCAAATACAAAGTTGAAATACAATTTTGTTCATTCTTGAACCCCTGAGAACAGTTCCATGAACCAACAAAGGTCTTCGAATTTCAGTTGAAGAATCAATTTATGACTTATGGGGAGTCACTCACTCATTTGGGAAAAGAAGAATTAAAAACAATTATGCACTAAATAAGGACTGAAAAATGTAGATGAGATATGATCAGCATTAGCATTTCTTATTTTGCCGTAACAATATTCTCAACTTGCAAATCTAAGTACTGATAAACCTGAAATCATTTATCACATTGACTTGGAAATGACCTCAGATCCTTTTGGGTTAATGCTTTAAGCTTGAATTTTTGCCATTAAAAAAAAAATCAATTAATGTAACTATAAGAACTGTGGTTAGAATATTCGACTCATTTTGAATTATTAAATTGATTTTTGCTTATTCTGTCTAGTGCATTTGTAGCTTATTAGAAAAGAAGGTTATAATAGTAAAGGCTTGCAGATCGATGCACTTTGAAGCCTTCAGTAATCATTTTGCATTCAATATCAATTAATCTCACTTTGCTGTTGATGTCAACTTTCCTGTTACTTTAATCATATTTTCAGTTGCAGGAGAATCATTTTTATTGCAGAGAAATAGGGCTTTTTCAGTAAATGTTGTAACAGGTAAGATATTTTAAATTAATTTGTTCACTTATTTTAATCTAAAAATGCCCTACAGTAAACAGAAAATGCCCTATAACAAATGTTTGTTTATTTTTAGGGATTTTGAAATAATAAATGTTTAGTGCTTAAACAAAACAAATACTTTAATATTTCTCCTAGAGTTTAACTGAAACAAAAATAAGCTAAGTATAGGGGTTAGTGAAACTCAAGACTATAAGTTTTGGAAACAATTTTTGATGTGTTTTTTTTAATCTACATGAGTTACCACAGTATTTTTTTTTAATACTGGAGCAGAATTACATTTTGGTGCCATATAAGGGAAATAATTCATCTTTCATAGCCATTTAGCACTTCTTACGTCATCTACAGAGGCTTTTTTAAAAATAAACTTTTTATTTTATAATACTTTTAGATTAACAGAAACATGAAAATATGATACATGTATCTCTGGAGTGTCTTGTATATCCCACGTCCAATTTCCCCTATTAACATTTCTCATTAGTATGGCACCTTTGTGAGAACTAACAAGCTGATATTTGCAAGTCTCTCCTAAGTCAGACATTAGTTTTATCTGATAACCTTTGTCTGTCCCAGGACCCCATTCATAATATCACATTACATTTAGTTGTCCTGTTTACTAACTCCACTACAGTCATGGTTTTTCAGACTCTTTATTCTTGGTGACCTTGATAATCTTGAAGAATACTAGTTTTCTATTTTGTGCACTGTCCATCAGTTTAGACTTTGTCATACTTTCTCGTGATTAGACTGGGGTTATAGATTTATGAGTAAAGTGCCAGTCTCATCATGTCACATCAAGGGTATGTATTACAATATTACTTATCTTTGTTTGTGCAACCTTAATCACTTGAGGTAGCATTTGTAAGGTTTCTTCACCATAAAGTTATTCTTGTCTTTCCTTTCCGTGCTAAACTCCTGCAAAGAAAATCACTATTTGCCACCTATTCTTAAGAGTGAAGAATTGTGCTTTATTTCCTCAAGGGTGGAGTATGCACGTAAATCACCCCCCAACCCACCACTTGTTTGTTTGCTCAATCATTTTTATATATGAGTACAGACCCACAGATATTTATTTTATACTTTGGGTTTTAATTCAATACTTGTTCGTTGTACTGCTTGTTTTTTGTTTGCTTGTCTGTTTGCTTAAATGGTTCCAGTTCTGACCATTGGGAATTCTATCAGTTGGCTTTTGAGAGCCTTTGACATATCTTCAGCTACATTTTTTTTTTCAGGATCTCCTTAATCTCTGTTATTACAGCTCATCCTTTTTCGTCCTGCCCTGACACTAAAATTAGCCATTTATCCAATGAGTCCTGACTGCTTTCCTTGAAAAGTGGCATTAGAATCCAGGATTTGGGTATTGTATGTCGCTGTTTCTATTAAGTCTTCTCAGTTAACAGAGCTAGGAGATATATGTGTATGCAATCATCTATTTATACACACACACCGCAATATCTATTATTATCTATTATTATTTCCATATTATATCTATATAGAGAGAGAAAGAAAGAGAAAGAAAGAAAGAAAAAAGGAAAGAAAAGGAAAGAAAAAGAAAGAAAGAAAGAAGAAAGAAAGAAAGAAAGAAAGAGAAAGAAAGAAAGGAGCTAACATATTTTCTTTGTCCTAATTTAGTACACTGTGGTTTATTCTAATCTTCCCCCTTGCTTATTTATAACCTCCAGCTTCAACAGTGAGAAACCTGGCTCCCACAATCCTCTATGCATTTAGTCTTTTGTCCATTTTCATTTTACATATGTAATAGTTTCAGAACTGTTAACTCATACCCTCATGGAAAACAACTTTTTCAACTAGAGTATAGTGTTTATGTATAGTTCCTTTATTTTTAATCTTCTACTCTCTAGTTTTTTCAGAACCCACCCCTGGATTCTATTCAGTGGGATTATTTCAAAGATTTATAATTCAGTTAAATCTTTTGTTGAGGACTACATTCCTTCCTGTGGTGTACTAATTTCCTCATTGATTCTTTAAATTTTTATACATTATGGTTCCCTCTGTGTGTTGAAAGGTTCTTTGGATATTGACAAATGCACAGTGTCACATATATATCACTATATTATCACACAGAATAGTTTAATCTACATTAGAAAATACTGTGCTTCATATATTTCATCCCTACTCCCTTTATTAACCACTTGCAAGCACTGATGTTTTTGTCTCCCTAGTTTTACTTTCCAAAATACCATACACATAAAATGATTCCATATGTAGCCCTTTCAGACTGTTTTCTTTAACTTAGCAATGTGTTTAAGATTCACACAAGTTATTATGTGAGCTAATAGTTTATTGTCTTTACTGCTAAATAATATTTAATGTTCCTGTATATAAATGTAGTGTGGTTTGTTTTTTCATTCACATATTGAAGGACATCTTTTTTGATTCTGCAGTTTGGTAATTATAAATAAAGCAGATATAAAATAATTGTATGCACATTATTATTATTATTTAGATAGCCATCTCTCTATTGCCAAGGCTGGAGTGGCCAGGATCATGGCTCACTACAGCCTTGACCTCCTGCGCTCCTGGCAATTATCTCATGAAGAAATTAGTCTTTGTATTACAGAAAAAAAAAAAAAAACCGGGATATTTTAAAGTAGTAGTTCAATTTGATAGCAAAATATTAAAAAGTGACAGAGTAGATAAAAGTAACATTAAGTGAAATTAAATACATTTAAATAATAGTTTCATAAAACTTTCTTAAACTAAGAGAGGAACCAAAGAAAAACTGATTATAACAGTAATCCAAAGCTATTACATTGAAAAAAATGTATTTTTTTACATGAACCTCTGTTTAGTACAAGTGGCACAAATGGGTAAATATATTCCTTCATATCATAAAGAAAAAAATGTCATTCTTTGGACAATCACTTATACAACACCACAGCACTATTTCTGATAAGCAAAAGTGTTTTCTAGGTGCTATTACTTTGAAAAGAGCTGACTAGAGTATTGATGCAGCTGTTATATTTTGAAACTCACCCACTTATTTCATTATTTTAAATTGTTCTTGGTATCCCAGCATAAATGAGCCAGAATCAACTTATATTTGTTTAAGAAATATGTAACTATAAAAAAAATATGTAATTGTAGAAGAAATCTTTACTGTAGATTTTTTACACATAAATATATTTTAATGTCTTACTCTACTAGCACACATATTATTACAAAAATTAATTTACTTTACTGCATTCATTTTAGTTTAAATGGTAAAAACAGTACTTATTAAATATCCCTATCGTTATTTTATATTCATATCCCCAAAATGGTTGTCTAAAACGTGGTATGCAAACTCATATATATTTCAAATTTAAGTAATGAAATTTTTCTTTCTCATAATTCTACATAACTGATTTTGTAATTATAATACTAGAATATATTTATTTAATAAAACATTCCAAACATTGTGTTAAGTACTTTGTATTCATTATCTTCTTTAATCTCCTTAACCATTATATAAGGTTGATAAGAATCCCTTTAATAGAAGACAAAGTTGAATAACAGAAGTTAAATATGTTGTTTATTTTGCCCAGCTAGAAACTGGTGTAGACATATTTCTGTATTTCCAAAGCAAATTTAATTATTTATATCAAATAATTATACTAAGTAAGCAACAGAATACACAGTACTTTACCTTCATTTAGACATGATTAACGTCTTGGGGAATAAAATTTACTCTTGTTACTTTTCTTGGTTTTTAATTTTCCATTACTTTGAAAAATGCTGAAATGAGGAAAAAATGAAATTTCCTCCATTTCCAAGTATTTATCTCCCTTTCTTCTTTCCTTATTTGTTTCTTCCTTCATCTGCTTTTCTTCTATTTATTCTTTAAAATTATCTTACCTTGTTAATTACAAATATTACAATTTATATGTAGTGTTTGTCTTCCTTGTGCTTATAATTGAGTTGGAGAATAAAACTTATTTTCGATATTTTGTAATTCAGAATCACTGTAAATAGAATAAATGATAATTATGATAGTATTAATACATGGATATGTAAGTAGAGATATGGAAAATAAAGTGAGATAAGATTACATGCACACATCCACACATATCTATCTATCTATCTGTACATAAATGAGAGATACTTATGAGCGAGATACCATAGTAAATCATTGGGGAATATATACATTCTTAAATTAGTTAATCTGGGACATTATTTCCCTCTGGAAAAAAAAGAAAAACATATTTTTATTCAAACTAGATTTTATAGTAAACCTCTGTGTGCATTAGACATAGTAATACAATTCTTTAAAATTTTCAATAAAAAGCATAAATGTCTATGCCTATGACCTCAGTGTATAAAGTATTTTTAAAACAAAATGAGAGAGGTAAAATCATTAAGGACATTATTTTAAAATGTGATTATGATAAAATTAAAAATATTTGTATAGTAAAAAGGCTAGCCACAAATTTTGAGAAGATAATTACTGCACAAAACCCTAGTTAGAACTGATATCAATATCATTAAAACAACCATACTTCCCAAAGAAATCTACAGTTTTACTGCAACTCCTATCAAAATACTAATGTTACTTTTTTCACAGAATTAGTAAAAACAATCATAAAATTTATACGAAAGCAAAAAGAAACCCGGGTAGTCAAGGTAATTCTCAGTAAAAAGAGCAAAGCTTGAGCCATCACATTACCCAAATTCAAATTAGATTCCAAGGATATAATAACCAGAACAGCATAGTACTGGTATAAAAATACATAATTGTATTAATGGAAAAGAATAGAGAATGCAAACCTACATTGGGGAATGAAAGCCCTCTCTTCAATAAATGGTGCTGAGAAAATCAGTTTGTCCTATGCAGAAGAATGAAACTGGGACCCTTCTCACCATAAACAAAAACTAACTTAAGATGAATTTTAAAGCCTTAAGTGTGAGGTCCAAAACTACACAAAACCCAGAAGAAAACAGGGAAATCTTTTCTGGACATTAATCTAGGCAAAAAATTCATAAGACCTCAAAAGCAAATTCAACAAAAACAAAATTAGACAAATGAGACTTTCTTAAACTAAAAATCTTCTACAAGAAAAAGAAATAATCAACAGAGTGAACAGACAATTTGAAGAACAGGAGAAAATATTTGTAAGCTATGCATCTAACAAAGGACTAATATCCAGAATCTACAAGGAACTCAAACAACTCAAGAAAAACACATCGAAAGTTGCCTCAGTAAAAAGTGGGCAAAGGACATGAATAAATGTTTTTCAGAAGACATGAAAATGGTCAACAAGCATATGAACAAATGCTTAATATCACTAATCATCAGAGAAAAGTAAATTAAAATCACGATGAGATACCATCTTACACCAGTCAGAATGACTATAAATAAAAAGTCAAAAAATAACACTTATCAGTGAGGATGCAGAGAAAAAGGAATGCTTGTACATTGTTGGTGGGAATGTTAAGTAGTGTAATGCCTATGGGAAACAGCATGGAAATTTCTCAAGGAACAAAAAATAGAACTGCCATGTGATCTAGCAATCTCAAAGTGTCTACCCAAAGTAAAAGAAAGGATATCAAAAAAGATACCTCCACTTGTATGTTTATCATAGCTCTATTAACAATAGAAAAGGTATGGAATCAACCTAAGTTTGATAATTGGACAAAGAAAATGTGATTTTATATATACAACATATACTTCTTAGCCATAAAAAAGAATGAAATCATGTCTTCTGCAGAATCATGAAAGAAAATGGAAGCCATTATCTTAAGTGAAATAATTTAGAAAGAGAAAGTGAGTACTGCATGTTCTCTCTTACAAGTGGGAGCCAAATAATGTGTACATATAAACATATGGAGTAGAATAATAGACACTGGAACCTCGGAGGAGTGGGAAGGTGAGAGGGGAGTGAGGGATGAGAAACTACTTAATGGGTACAATGTACACTATTTGGGTAATGGCTACACTAAAAGTTCAGACTTCACCTTTAAGTAATTTATCCATATAGTAAAACTGTATTTGAACTCCCTAAATCTATAAAATAAAATTTTAAAGGAAAAAGAATATCAGTGGCAAAAATAAAACTTATTTCAATAACAAATCAAATTACCTTATTTTTTCATTTTTATGGGAACATAGTAGGTATTATATTCATGGGGTACATGAGATATTTTGATACAGGCATGCAATGCATAATAATCACAAGGTAAATGGTGTATTCATCATCTAAAGCATCTTTGTGTTACATTCTATTAACATTCTAATTAAATAGAATATGGGTAAAACCAATGAATGAGTAAATCATAGAAAAAGACTTCATATGATCATAAATATATTTAAATATATTGAGTTTCATTAGTAATCAGAGTTGAAAAACCGGAAAAAAAAATTACAACCATATGTTACTATACTGCACTCATACATTTGAAAAGAAATTATAGTTAAAGCCTTTGAGCAACACAGGCTTGAACTGTGTGATCCATTTATACATGGATTTTCTTTTGCCTCTGCCATCCCTGAGACAAGGCCAATCCTTCCTCTTCTTCCTCCTCCTCAGCCTACTTAACATGAAGATCACAAGGATGGAGAACTTTCTGATAATACACTGCCACTTAATAAATAGTAAATATATTTTTATTCCTCTTTTATTTTCTTAATAAGATTTTCTTTTCTGTAACTTACTTCATTGTAAGAATAGACTATTTAATACATACATATATATATATGTATATATATATATAACATACAAAATATGTGTTAATTGACTATTTTAGCAGTCAAGCTTTTGGTCATATATAGAAGAATGAAACTGGGACCCTTCTCACCATAAACAAAAACTAACTTAAGATGAATTAAAGCCTTAAGTGTGAGGTTTGAAACTACACAAATAATAGTATGCTATTGTAGTTAAGTTTTGAGGAAGTTAGAAATTACACACAGATTTTAAATCACTCAATGAATTGATTCTACCAATCCCTACGGTGCTCAAGGGTCAATTGTATATTATGACAATTATACAAAGTTGACAAGTATGTTAAATAAAATGCTAGTATCTTTGTTAATCAGAATATAAACCAGATCAACCCATTTGGAAAATAATTTACCCAGTAAAATTGAAAATTCACATACTCAACTATTGCATAATTATTCTCCTTTGCACAGTATATAGAAAATTATTGTATATGTGCTTAAGAAGATGCTTCTGGAACAGAAGGATTTTTTTAAAAGACATAGGCAATTATCTCCAGCTCCTTCTGCTTAGATACACTCAGCTTCACCATAGATATTTGCTTTTATGTGGTTACCTAAGGGCCATCCCTTCAGCTTCTTGACATTGATTTCTTCCTACTTCTGTGCTATCCAACCTTGTCTACAACTAGGAGGTAAAATCTCATAAAATTCTTTCCTTTGCAAAGACATTGCTTCTCTGCCTCCTACTGACACACGTAATCATTTGTCTTTAAAAATCAAAGGACAAGGAAAGGAATGGCATTTGTGTGGTTCAGAATGGCTGATAATTGTGAAAGAAAAATAATCATTAAAGACATAATATTGAGACATAAAATTAACTTTGAATTATCTAGTCAAAGTGATTTTCAAGCTATGTTTATTGGAATCTCAAAATTCTTGTGAGATGCCATAGGTACTAATTGCTAGATTTGTACCCCATTTAAAGCATCATTACTTTCAGATTATTGGAATATTTGAATTTCATATTTGTTGAAAAGTTGTTGAACAAAGTTTTAAAATCACCAATCCATCCAGCTTACTTCTTTGGTTTGTGAGAAAACTGAGAATGTAAGTGGTATGAATTAGTTAAAAAATGACGTTTGTTTAGCTTTCAGAAGAGAGCAAAGATAACAGTGATACTTAAAGGAAATATGACTTTTTAATGCACAGAAACAAAGACTTTCAGGAAGAAGGGAATGTTACTTTATATATATGTGTGGCTGTCATGGCCAAGATACGTTATAGTTATTTCACTTCTCAAGGAAAAGTAAGCTACAGATGGATAGAATTTTTTCTTCTAATTGTAAGGCTTGTCAAGATGAGATGAATAATATTTGGTGGTGATGATTTGTATATCATTGGATTTCAAACATTGACTGCATATCCACTTGGTCTCTACCATGTGATATGGTAGAGGCTCTATAAAAGTGTAACTTCATTAAAATTTATATCTACATTTTCTGCAGATAAAAATGTGTGTTTCTCACAGCAGAAATATGGTTTAATATTTTGTCACACTCAAGGAGAATGCTGCTGTGCCATACCAAGCTTGAAGAAAAGGATTTTATCAAGTGAATTCTGTGTGCAATGATTAAACTTGTTTGAATAATCTTCCTGAGTTATTTGATCTTACTAAATACATAACAGATTTTTGTAAAGGGCCAATCTCCTAAATTATTCTACTGAATTTATTTTTTTAATCACTATTTTCAGTATAGAATTTCTTTACTCAAAAATGCTTAAATCAATTTTACTAAGAAAAAGCTCGTAATACTTACATAGCATTTAAGTTACATCACTGAAAAATTACTTTTCCTAAAATATTTACCACTAATCATTAGCATGAAGACTTTGCTCTTACACAATTACCTGCTCACAGTCCCTCAGGTAAGTTTTGTTCTTGCTCATTTCTCTGTTATTTCTATCACACTCTATTTCTGTCTCTTCCTTTGTCTCTAAATCGCTGTCTTTGTCTTGAACTCTGTGTCTTTTTCTCTCTCTGTTTCTACATTGTATTTGAGTAGATGCTCATCACAGATTCCTTTTTCCATCTTCTCCTTTTCTACTTAGAGTTCCTTCAGTCTCTTTCCTAGGTGTCTTTTTCTTTTGTTTCTATACTGTCTCTTTAAGTATTTTTTCTCTTTCCATGTCTTTAAATACAACCTAAATAGTGATGTATCACAAATATGTATTTCCAGCCATGACATTTAAACTCAGTTCCAGACATGTATACAGCTGCCTGCTTCACATATTCACTTGGTTGTCTCACAGGTATCTTATAAAAGTTAGATGTGCCACTGTATTCTTAATTTTTTTCTCCAAATCTGTTCTTTGATAATTGTTTCTCATCTCTGAGAAGTGATCACAATCCATCCATTTACTCCAGTCAAGAGTTTATATGTCACTTATGTCCTCGCCCTGTAATGTTTACTTTCAGCAATCTCTATTTATTTTATCTCTCCAGAATGCATTTTAAATCTATGCACTTTCTTGTATCCCTCCTGTTAATATTCTTGTCCAAGCAACTTTCATTTTTATTTATTTTTTTGTCTGGAGTACTAAAATAGACTAGTTTCTGGAAGTTTTATGTAGCTATTTTTAAATATAAGTAAAATCCACTCATCTAGCTTGTATAGTTTATTAATCTTTTTAGGAAATATAAAATCATCATCACAATCTGGTTTAAACATCTCCATCATCCAAGAAGATTTATTTTGTCTATTTAAAGTCAATTCCCACTGCTACCCCAGCCTTAGGAAACCACTGGTCTGCTTTTGGTTCCTATAAAATTGTGTTTTTTTGAAATTCAATATAGATGAAATTACGTATTTGTGTTTGACATTTCATGTCAGGTGATTTTCAATGTTCCACCATATTATTTTGTGTTTATTTTTATTGCTGAATAATATTTTACTCTGTGGAAATATCCCTTTTGGTTGAACTTTTGAATAGTGTCCAGTTTGGGCTGCTATGGAAGTATATGTATATCTGAAATGTACTGCTATAAATGTTCATGTACAATTTTTGTGTGGATACAGGTTTTCACTTATCTTGGGCAAATTCCTAGGAATGAAATTTGTGCATAGTAAAGCAAAGTTATATTTAACTTTTCAAGAGATTTACAAAACATTTTTCCAAGTAAATGTACCATTTACATTCTAACCCCAAAATCTGAGTGTTCAAGATTGTCCACATCCACTCCAAAATTTGCTACTGTTGATGTTATAAGTTAAATTATGTCTTCCTCAAAAAAGATAGTTGAAGTTCTAACACCCAGTGCCTCAAAATGTGATGGTATTTAGAGACAGTCCTTTTTTTTTTTTTTTTTTTTTTTTTTGGCCAAGATGGAAGGAGGAAAACGAAGAAAGGAAACTGGAGACAGAGTCAGAATCTGTATAGAGATAACCAAAACAGAGTCAGAGTCTTTATAGAGATAACCAAGTTAAAATATGATAACTAGGGGAGTCCAACCCCTTATGACTGAGGTCTTTACAAAATGGAGAAATTTAAACACACGGGAGACATACAAAGGCAGCATATGGCCAGGTGAAGATTAAAGCAGAAAGGCCTGGGAAGGATACGTTCTTCACAGCTCTCACAACAAAACACTGATGTCACCTTGATTTCACACTTACAGTCTCCAGAACTCAGACAATAATTTAAGCCACTCAGTTTGTGGCAGGCACATTGCTAAATCAGCCCTAACAAATTAATTCAACTGGTCTTTTTGATTAAAAAAAAACGTTAATCCGTTTGTAGTGGTAGTTCATTGCTGTTTAGTGTGAATTCTCCTAATGATTAACGGTGTCGAGAATCTTTTCATGTGCTTATTACCCACTCAAAATTTCATTAGAGAAATGTACACTAAAACATTTAGACTATTGTAAAATTGCCTTTTTGGTTTCACCGCTGAGTTTAAAAACCTATTTACATATTCTGGATACAAATCCAGTGTATGATTTGTAATTATTTCCTTCCAGTCTGTTTTGCCATTTCATTTTCTTTGTGAGTTCTTTTCTTTTACTGCTTATTTTTTTTAAAACACATCTCCATTGAGGTATATTTGTTATGCAATATAATTTTCAGACTCAGAATGTATAATTTAACAAGTCTGAATATGTAAATATCCATGAAGCTACCATCACAATCAAGATAATTAATATGTGCTTCATCCCTAAAAGATTCATTATAATTCCCCCACTCTCTGGCCCCCAGGACCAGTGGAGAAATTGCAAGAAATCTTTTAGGGGTGATGCACATGTTAATTAGTAGATATCTTATAGTCTAAGGTATATATTGATCTGCTTTGTATCACTGTGGGTAATTTTTCTACAATATTATATAGATGGAATCATACAATGTCTACACATTTTTTCAGAAGGAGTGTCAGGTTTATTTCATTTGGTATATTTATTTTGCAATTTATCCATATCTTTAAATTTATCAATAATTCCTTTTTTACTACAGTGTCATATTCCAGTATACAAGTACACCACAATATGTTTATTATTTACATGTTAGTATACTTCAACTAGTGATGTCCTGGTAATCTAAATCTCCTAAGGGGATAAGAGGGATAACCTGATTTGTAATGTTTGCTGATGTTCATGTTGTAAGTGTTTGCAATGTGGCTGATTTCAACTGTTCGGTAAATTTCCTGACTGCTTAGCTCCTGCAAGCTGGTAGGAACTGCCTCCATCACACCATTGCATATTTCCAAATGCAGCCCATATGCTTAAAAGGAAAGTTTACCCCAATTCTAGCTCCAGTGTGACCCCAGTCTGACTCAAGTTAAACAGCAGATCACACATACTTGCCAGTCATGGTGTTAATTGAGGATATGTGATCTAGTCAGTTCTAATCCTATGTGAGGAGACATTGACTAAAAGCTTCTTGAAAGGAAATATCTCTGTCTCTGCCTCTGAAAATGCATAAAGAAATAATTTATCTCTTAGAGTTGTTTACATAAAAACATAAAAAGCATAAAGCCCTAGAAAGATGCTGGCCTAACATTTAACCCTAACTTCAATATAAAATAGAGGTAGCCTTAAAATGAAGGCTACAGCCTACATAAAGAGATGGATAGAGAGAAAGAGAGTGACCAAATGAATCCTTGCCTGCTACCCACACTCTTCTGTACTGTTCAGATATGCACACCAATAATTTGTGATACGTTTAAGGCAGTGTGGATAGGGATTTTTTTATTTTTTTGATACTTCTAAAGGAAAACTTCCTAAATAACATAGCCACATGTCTAAGATAGATTGTAGCAATGTTGATCCTAGTAACTATCCTTTAAGGCTTAACAATTCTTATACCACAAAAAAGCATAGATCATCGCCTATGCTTTTTTATGGTATAGCATTTCCAATGTGAGGTTTTGAGATTCAAATTTTCAAGTTTAAAATCGTATTTCTCTTTCACAAAATCTTGCTCTTGCTTAAGGAGTTGGTTTTCATGACCAAAAATAATGAAATGCATTTTATTCATTTGATAATTGAAAATCAAAAATTTAAATGTTTCTTTCTGTAATAAATCTTAGTTTTAGAGCCTATATTTAATTTTGGAAGGGTTTGTGAGTAGAAAAGAATTACCAAGAATGAACCACATAGATTAATATAACAAAGCATCCTGCTACATAAAGAAAGATACATATATAAATAAATAATGAATGGGTACAAAAGTTACTTCTTATATTATAGAAGGAGAAACTTTAGAATCTATATAACATGGCTATAAATAAATATCACATATATTCTTACATGTTTAAAAGTCATTTCCTCTGTTTACATGACCCAATGTTATTTTCTTGCTCTCCAATTCAAAACATATTTCTAATCATCTTTACATTTTCTACATAAATCCCTGACTTCCTTTTAGATTTGTGGAGACATATAACAATGTAGCCAGATTCATTTCACTCTGGTTATTTGGCCTAGCTGCTTATTTACTAAGCAGCTACACCTCAACTTTATGACCTATGGAATAAAATATAAATCCTCCTTTAATTCGGTATCTCTAAGTACAAAACAAACACACAAAAAAAACTCAAAATATGATTCAGGATAATTAATATAATGAAAAACATAGTTTAAAGAAGAGAACAATACAGGTAAAAAGTGTGCAAGCACACGTGTGTGAGTATAAAGAGATGAGAGATGTTACAGAGTAAAAAATGGCCAGAACTAAAATATTAAAAATGACAGACTCCAATGCAAAATCATGCATGTATTAATTAATTAATTAATTGGTTTTAGTTAATTTTGGGGTAAGAGATTAATTGTATTGTTTCTCTTCTCCATTATCACTCCTTTCTATCAGCATTTGCCCTTTCTATAATTGCTTTTTTTTCTCTCAAAGCTTTCATTTCACACTTACGGCCCAGAACATCTAGGAATCAGGGCTGGAAGAGAGTGAATGACACTCTATTGCTTTCTTATTGCTGCTGCAAGAAATTACCACAAACTGAGTAGCTTAAAACAACACAAATTTATGTCAGAATTCTGAAAGTCAACTGTCTAAAACTGGCCTCAACTGACATCAAGTTGTTACCAGGGCTAGCTCCTTCTGATGGCTCTGAAGAAAGAAACCTCTTTCTGGTTTCTTTGTTTACAGTTTCTAGAAGCCACCTGCATTTTTGGTTCCGGCCCTTTGGACATCTTGGGGGCTATTATTTAGCCTGTCACAAATGCTAAGTGATTACATCTTCATTATTTGATCTGAACTCTTAAAAAGACCTGGAACCAACCCAAATGCCCATCGATGATAGACTGGACAGGGAAAATGTGGCACATATACACCATGGAATATTATGCAGCCATCAAAAACGATGCGTTTGCCTCCTTTGTAGGGACATGGATGAACCTGGAAGCCATCATTCTCAGCAAACTGACACAGGAACAGAAAACCAAACACCGCATATTCTCACTCATAGACG
>PVKV010014364.1:26653-57830 GCA_004027835.1 Alouatta palliata | reverse complement strand
ATGGACACAGGAAGGGGAGCATATCACACTGGGGTCTGTTGGGGGGAAAAAGGGGAGGGACAGCAGGGGGTGGGGAGTTGGGGAGGGATAGCATGGGGAGAAATACCAGATATAGGTGATGGGGAGGAAGGCAGCAAATCACACTGCCATGTATGTTCCTATGTAACAATCTTGCATGTTCTTCACATGTACCCCCAAACCTAAAATGCAATAAAAACTATATATAAAAAAAAAAAAAAAAAAAAAAAAAGCTTCCAATAGACTGGCTTTGCCTAGGGAATAAAAATATTCTCTCGTGGCCCTATAGCTGTGCAATACAGAAATTACCCCTTGAGTCTTTTAAATGTTAGATGATCTCTGCTGACCTCATCAGGTAATACGTTTTAAAAGACACGTCTCTAATGCTAAGAATGGCTTGGAGAAATTTTTATTTTATTTCTAATTGTAATATACTTTTCTTAAA
The DNA here is from genome assembly GCA_004027835.1 of Alouatta palliata. NCBI lineage: Eukaryota > Metazoa > Chordata > Mammalia > Primates > Atelidae > Alouatta > Alouatta palliata. Next base: position 57,367 of record PVKV010014364.1, on the reverse strand, counting down.
CACTTACCTTACAAAGTTGATTATAATTACTGAAATGGCATTTTTAATCTGTGTCTAATCTGTCTGTAATTGTAGAAAAAAAATTCTTCTTTTTTCTTCCACATTAGTTGTTGAGTTTTTTGGCCAACGTGCTTAGTAAGATGACAACAATGTAAATTAATTAACAATGGTTTTACTGCCTTTTAAAAATGAAATATTTAAGTACCGATTACTTACCGATTACATGTTGAGGGTGCCTCATCCAAAATGCCAGAAGTGTTTTGGATTTTGAATTTTTCAGATTTTGGAATATTTGCCTATACATGAGATATCTTTGCAATGGAACCCAAGTCCAAACACAGCATTCATTTATGTTTTATATACACCATGTACACATAGCCCAAAGGTAATTTTATATAGTATTTTTCATGATTTTGTGCACGAAACAAAATATATGTACCTTGAATCATCAGAAAGTTATTCCTGTCACTCTCAGCCACCCATGCTGACAATCTGTGGTCATTTGGCATCATATCTTTCTTGACACTGAATTTGTATCCTACCGATAAGCAATCATTTTCTTATCCTTATTCACATATAAATACTTAACAGTAAAAAATGTGACATTATTAGCACAATGAAAAAATGTTTTCAGGGTAACTAGACAATACAGTAGCATCACCAGAATCTTGTATCAGCTGTTAAACAACAGTAACAACAAATGACAGCAGGCTTTCAGCCTCTACCTACCATGCTATTTTGATTAAAAGGTTACCATCCACTGCTTTTTTTTCTTTTCTTTTCTTTCTTTTTTTTTTTTTTAAATGAGAAAACATCAGAAGCAGTTGAGGGACCAGAAAGTTAGTTTTCTGGGAATGAGGAGGCATTCTGCTGGATAGATTTTTAAAATGTTTCCTTCAGGATCATCTGCCTCATTAACAGATGCTTATTAACAATAATGAATAAGGATCTTAGATTGTCATAGAAGTCTTAGATCTTAGATTATCTTCGAAGTCTCTCTTTGATGTGATATACTGACATGATTTGTTGTTCATTTATGAATACATGCTGCTTTAGCCCTTCAAGAAGCCCATCACACATTTTAACCACATTGTCAATAGGCACTTTTTCTGCAGTTTTAAAAAGGCCATCTTCATTGTCACTTTATCATGATCACTTTACTTCAGAATCATCTGGGTGAGTTCACCATCAATGAATGAAAACTGGAGTCTCATCATCACTACTTAAAACTTCTTTGATATCCACTTCTTGTGGCTTACTGATAGATTCTGAAGGTATATTTTGCATATGTAATGAGGTCAAACAGTTTTTTCTCACTTGACATACAAAACCTTTCAAAGTCACTACTTTGTTCCTACTTATCACTGAACATTGTCACAGGCCTGAGGTTGTGCCAGGCACACACAACTGTGTCTGTAGTGACTATGTTACAAGAATTGGCAATAGCATATATGGCATTCTTCATGCTACGCTTCTCTTGAGTACCTTTGACACCCACACCTCTGTTCACTGCTGCTAGCAAGCTATTCAAGGAAGTGTTTATGTGTTTACGTTTCATTGATATAAGGATATCCTGCTCATATGATTGAATTAATAAATTCACATTTGGGGGAATTACATGCATTAACATTATTTTTAATGAGAATTCTAGCTCTCCTATGCCTGGAACAGTTGTCAAGCAATAACAGTATCTTGCAGTCTTCATCCAGTCCAGCTTCGCTCCAATGAGTAGAAACCACTGGTACAAAATATTTGTGAAACCAATCAGGAAAGATGTCCCTGGTAATCCATGTCTTTTTGTTAGCATAACAAGGAACTGGTAAGAAAGTCACTCCTTGAAAATAGCTAGGATGCAAGATTCAGCCTATCACAGCAAATTTATAATTATGTGTGCCTGCAGCATTAGCATATCTCAACACAGTTATTCCTTGGAATTCTTAATTCCAGTGGGGGCTGACTCATATCAGCTGTAGTCCGTCTTTCATGGACAATAACACCAAAACAATGATGTCTTATTATCTTGTTCTGGCAACAGATTTTCATCAGCGATGATCTTGGCAAAGTTGTCAATGAATTTTTCCACTACTTCATGTCAATAGATGTGTTTGTCACTATGAATCTTTAAAAATTTAATGCTATGTCTTTTCTTAAATTTCTACAACCAGCCTATTGAATATTCACAATTTCCTTCCATTTAAAGTTTATTGTGATACAGCTTTGCTTTTTTCATGATCAGAATACCATCAAGTAGCGTGTTTACTGCAACAGCAGCAGTTCCACAATTCCAATACATGATTAAGACCTTCATTTTTGGCTTTATGCAGTGTTTATGTATTTTTCCTTAACTTTTGTTCAGTACTTTCAGTGTCAAACCTCAACTGTATGTCCTTCTATTTCTTCCTCAACTGTCTGTCCTTGAAATTAAGGGGAAAACTTTGTAAAGTTGAAACGGAGATAGGAAAAGATCCCAATTGTGTATAAAAATCTGCCCCAAATATTTGACTTAACTCTGAAACACACATGCAGTTAAGACACAAACAACCTAGATAAGAGAGTAAAAGAATTGAATTTAGATTTGAACTACCACCAGAATTTGAAGTCTGAGTTCAATCAAGTTAATTGCCTGCTTCAAGAAAAAGACATTACTCTTTAAAGGAATAAAAAGAATCCATAGGCTCCACAACATAGCTTTCACAGTTTCTAAATATATGAAGAATCAGAAAAAATTATGACAAATTCTCATGAAAAATGATAAGTGTAAAAGACCAATCTTGAAATGACACATTGAAATTAGCAAACAAGGATTTAAAAACAGCTATTATAAATATACTTAAGGGTACAAAGTCAAATATGTCTATAATGAATGAAAATATAGGAAACATCAAAGTAAAAATTTAAAATATAAAAATTTTAGAACTGCAAATACAATATGTAAAATAAAATATTAACTGGGTGGGCTTCGTAGCAAAAGGGAGATGACAGAAGAAAAATCAATAACCCTGAAGATAGATTGTAGAAATTATTATGTAAATGAGATAAAGCAATTGAAACAAACTGTTTCAGGGACATGTGAGACAATTATACATTGTGTGACATATGTCTTATTGAAGTCTAAGAAAGAGAGAAGAGGGAGAATCGGGCAAAGATAATTTAGAGAAAATAGTCAACAATTTTCAAAACTGTAAATTATTAAACCTAGAGACTCAAGAAGCTCAGAAAATTCCAAACAGGATAAATAAATAAAGCTACACTTCAGCATGTCAAAGTAAAACTGTTAAAAGCCATTGGTAAAAATCAAATTTTAAAAGCAGCCAGAAAAAAAAATGACCTATTACATACAGTGAAAAATATTCAAATGATGGCTACATTTTCATTAAAAAATTATAAATCCAGAAGACTATGGAAAATATTTAAAATTCTGAAGGGAACAACTGCCAACCCTGAATTCTATTCCAGAGAAAATATTTTTTAAGAATGAAAGCTGTACTAAGAGGAAATTCTGCTTCAGAAAAAATGGAGTAGATACACTTTTCCTCATTCCTCCAAGTAAATATGACTAAAAACTTAAAAACTTGGGACATTTTGTGTGTGTGTGTGTGTGTGTGTGTGTGTAACTCTATATATACACACACACATAAAATATATATAAGAAGGCTTATTATATATATATTACATATAAGAAGGCTTCATATATATGTGTGTGTGTGTGTGTGTGTGTGTGTGTGTATATATATATATATATATATATATATATATATATAAGCTTTAATAGATAGAGAAAAGTCAGATTGGCTAGGTGACTAGGGACTTCAGGACCCAAGGAATGACATATGGTGATGAGGTTTCTTGATTTCTTTCTCTTTTTTTGTCACATGTATCTCAGACATGGAGATGAAGAAACTGGGAACCCAGAAACATCAAGGGAAATAAACCAAAAAGTCCCAACAAATGGCTGCTTTCTCTATCTAAGACCCAGAAAATGGGCAACCTATCAAGACAAAGAACTCTTAAACAATAACCTCCCTACTCCCAACAATGCCATGGATAAAACTGTGACCTCCCCACACACCAACCAACCACAAAAAACTGAGAGAAGAGCCTAAACTCATTTTTCTCAGGTACTAGAGTCAACAACAAATTGTTACTTTTGCCTTTCCAAGACAATTTAGAAAACTCAAAACACTTTAGTCCCTTTTACCATCTCCAGTCTTTTGTGCTTGTTATCATGCATTTGAGTTATATACGCATTTTAAACCTCAAAAGATATTATGGTTGTGTAGCATTCTCTTTGAGTTTTACCTATATAGTTACATTTTCCAAGAATTTTTGTATTGTCTGTTTTTCTGTTGTTTTGATAGATATTATTTTCTTTAATCTGAAGTCTCCTTTTAGTATTGCCTTTAGCATGTGTCTTCTTGTGGTGAATTCTTTCACTCATCTTCATGTTTGAAGTTTTTCACTGGGTACAAAATTATTCACTGGCTATAATTTTCTTTTAATACTGGAAAAATATCATTTTCTTGTTTTCTAGCTGTGTCACTTCTTTTGAAAAGTCAACTGTTGATATTGTTATTGGTCTGTTTATGGTGATAAGGAATTCATTTGGGGGAAGGGAGCTTATTTTAAGAAATTTCTCTTTACCTTTGTTTTTTATCAATATGACCATGATGTGCTTAGACATGCATTTAATGCTTGAGATTCATAGAGCTCCTTGAATCTGCAGCTTAGAATTTGAGAAAATTCTCATGCAGATTATCTTAAAATATTTCTTTCCTATATTTTCTGTATTCTCTTCTTTTGCTTCAAATAATGTATTTGTATTTATCTTTTAACTTTAACTGCACTTCACATGTGTTTTCTTCTCATCTTAATTTTTAATTCTTTATTGTCTTCATCTGTTGGTCTTGATGTTTCCTAGTAACCTGTCTTCTACTTTACTAATCCTTTCTTCTTCTGTGTCTAACATGCTGTTAGCCTATTTATGGATTTTATAGTTTCAGGTATAGATTTTTTCAGTTTTAAATTTTTCATTTGGTATATATATATATATATATATATATGTATTCACTTTTGGATTAAATTATACATCTTATTTTTTTTGACTTATTAGTTATTTTAAAATCTATATATCTAACTCTAATGTCAACCCTGCCTACAGCCTGTCTCCTTTCTGGTTTTCTCTGGGTTTTCCTTATATCTTTCTCTCTATATTTTATCCTAGATATACATTCCAGTGCATTACAGATATTTTGTTTAAAGAAGTATACAAGCTCTGAGGTTAGAGATTGATTGTCTTCAATCTGTTTAAGAAATGAGATAATTGTTCACTATGTTGTAAGCTCTATGAAGACTGATTTATTTTCAGTCTGACCTCACTCTATCACAGACTTTTAGGGATCTTAGTTGGAGTTCTAAGGTATTTAAAAAGGAAGGCTCATCTTCTTTGACCAAGTCAAATGACATTTTTTTCCCTCCCCAGTCCAGTAAAATGCCAACATCTCTGTTTGGCTCTTTGGTCTCTTAGTAGTCGTTTTTCACTTGATTTACTCCCTTCTCAATTCTTTGAAGCTTTTGTTTAGGCCAATTTCATGACCTGAGAAATTGGGCCAAGATATTGGAAAGAAAAGGCATACCAAATATGAGACTCACTTCTCTGTGGTTCCTTTGTTCTACAGGATTTGCCTGCTTTGGTAGCTTGTAATTGCAGTTTTTGTTTCCATAACCATGTGGGGTTGCTAAAAGCTTCAGGTTGTTACTGATCTAGAGAGAAAGAAGCAATGAAAAATATGCCCATCCACCTCAATACATTTTTCTTCTTCTGGTGTTACTGAACTTTCAAGTTGAGCTGTCTTTTTTGATGGCTAATGTCTGCAACTACTGTGGATGTTGTGCTGTCATTTTTCTTGTTTACTATCCAGCTTTGGTCAGTGAGTTGGTTTGATACAGGCTACTTGTCACTTCTAAAAACAGAAGTCTTAGAGCTGATGTTTGCACTTAAAAAAATCAATACAATGAAAAAAATAATGGGAGGCAGATTTACAAAAAAAAAAAAAATTATATGAAAGGAAACAATGGGTTTTATTTGGCCCTAAGTAATATAGCCAAAACGTTAACAGTGTCAGCATAAGTAACTGTTGAAGTCAGAGAAAAGAAATATGCCTGCTAGGCTTAGGGACTAAAAAATTAAGAGTTTTCAAATCTTGATACTAAAATGGGGAGAGATGGTTAAATAAGAGAAATACCTAAGTGCACAGAGCATGCTTGGTCTGATTGAGAGTAGTTATGAATAGGGGTTGAGATGGAATTAAAGAAGACTTTAAATATTTGATGGTTTCAAAGGGGAAAGTACAAATGATCTGAATTGATATGAAGATCTAGACAATTTTGGAAAGTATTAAATTGGTGCAAAAGTAATTTTGGTTGATGGCAAAACCACAATTACTTTTGCACCAACCTAATAGATATTGCCTAAATTGAAAAATAAAACTTTTAACCATTTAGGCTACCCAGTACAGCCCTGGGGTCTTCCAGAAAGTGTTAAGTCACTTATAATACTCAAGGTTATATGAGTTGATAACAGATACTGATGTTATAAAGGAAATTTCTTAAATAGGAGATGAATTGCATTATGATAGAAAAACAAAAATTATTATTATTATTTTATTGAGAGTGAATTACATGCCTGCTGCTTTGTAAGCATCTTAAATTAAATACATATTTAATACTTATGAGTACAATACTTATGAAATACTTAAAAGTTGAGGAATTAGATCTAATTTTTATTTTCACTTTACAAATGAGGAAACAAAAAAAAAATGAGGAAACAGATATCGAGGATAAATAATTGGCCTAGTGTCAAACATCTAGTTAAGGGAGGAGGTGTGACTTGAACCCAGGTAACCTATTTCCTAGGACCACTCTTTTAGGCATCATATTATACTGTTCAAGTTAAGACTGGTTAACTTTATAAGCTGTTAAATATTCTGAAATAGGTGGAGTATAAACAATGACAGTCATATTAACAATGTGTAGTTTACTTGTTTACCCTTAGAATAATGTTGCAAATAACATAGTCACAGATTCTATGTTATTTGCTATGCACTTGGTTTAACAAATCAATATAAAAAACAAAGGCTATGCCCTAATAAAGTTTCTTTTTTAAAGAATACATACATAAAAGTATTTAGAATACTAGTGATATATAAAATTTGCTGATCTGTATGTGCATGTGTGTGTATATAAAATAAATTTACCATACATGTAGCCATTTTATATCTTAATATACCCTTATATAATTACAGTAGTGAACTTGATGGAAGTTGGAAATGCTATTTATTACTATTTTAATACCTACCTTGACTACCCTGGCTGATTTTTAAAAATCATTTTTAAAAGCTCACTTTTAGAACTTGCTAGGCAAATGATTCTAAGGTTCTTTTTGTTATCCTAGTTATCATTTCCATAACCTTTGCCAGAATGTTCTCTCTTATTTACAACCGAAATCCTTCAATAGAAACCCAAATCTATATGCCTCTATTGCTACACCAACTGAATGCAGGTTTCACCCATTATGTGTTTGGACCTATTTGATGCCAGCCAGTTAACAAAACTTAACCTTTTCCTAAAGATGTCTTTATAGTAATTTTTGTGTTCAATTTCTCATATGTTGAAGAATCTATCTTTAATTTTGTCTCTTATGATTAATATGAGGACCCACAATAGAAAGTAACTGAAAGTAGGTGTTACATTTAAGCAAAATAACATTAAAAAGTGCTATTCTACCTCAGTATGATTATGAGAACTTGACCTCCTTAATTATCTCTGTAACTACATTTCGAAGTTTCTCATAGAGTCCTTGACACAATTGTTTCAGGGTTTGTTTTAAAGACTGTTTTTGTCTTTCATTTTAAAAAATTTCAAAGGAGTCTGGTATTTCAGAAAACTGTCAAGATGTGTTGAAACATATTTAAAAGAATGCATAGTTTCATGAATTGGCATCATTTGCACACATTATTATTTTTTCAGGTTTTTCGCTACATATAAAGAAGGGTAAGAATTATGTGTGGAGGAAATATTATGGTTGTCACAGGGTAAAGGGGATCATCCAGTATCTTTGACTTTTTTCCAGAAGAAATTAAGAGAAGAATTTATCAGATGTTAATGTTAAGAATTCAGAAACTCTGGAATGTTTGTCCAGAGTCCCAGGCCTCACAGCAAATGCTCTTATGCTGCTGGGCTCCAGGGAAAGATTTCAGCCAAAGTCAATATGAACAGAAACTCCATCTGACTGAGACTGTGGAAACAGCTGTAACCACTTAGCTGGAAAACCACCTTAGATTCCTCTCCCAGAATACACTGATGACATGGGAGATGGGGAGCAGGAAGGCTCTGTCAGGATCTCTTCAGCTGTGGTCAGAAAAAAATATTTTCTTTCCCTGAAAGCTGTAAATAGATAGGTTCATCACTGATCATAATAAACCACCATTACTCCCCCGGATTTTTTTTCCCCTTAATTTGCCCACATCTCTTCCTTTCTTTGTATATTAATCAGTATTTGGTTTAAGTCATCTTTTATGTGAAGATTTTAAAAAGATCCACTTGATCTTAGATACATCTTCTAAATGTGATTGGATAGGATTCACATTAGTATTAGAGACCAGCATGGTCTGTGGATGTTTAATTCTGATAAGTTTTCAATTTGTGAAAATATACATAATTCTTAGGTTTGAGATTTTATTTGCCTCTTATTGTTCTTCATGGTAGCTTTTTTGCACGGTTCTTAGAAGAAAATAAAAGATGCTACCAGAAACAACAAATAAATGTTTTTTTTCAACTTTACTGAGGTATGATCAATAATTAAAAATTGCATATATTCAAGTTGTATAAATTGATGATTTGATATATGTATACAATGTATGTATACATATATTGTTAAATATTCACTACAATCAAGCTAATTAACACATTCATGTTCTTACAGAGTTACTTTTTTGTGTGGTAAGGACACTGAAGATCTACCCTCTTAGCAAATTTCACATATGCAACACAATACATTATTGTTAACTACAGGCACATTGTTGTACATTAGATCTCTAGAACTTACTTATCCTGAATAACCAAAACTGTACCTCTTCATCAACATCTCCCATTATCTCCCTTTCTCCAGCTCCTGGTAACCATCATTCTGGTAACAGGGCAAAGGGGATCATCTTTGTTTCTGTGAATTTGTTTTTATGAATTTGACATTTTTAGAGCTGCATGAGTTCACTTACATATGGTATCTAAAACAATAACAAATAGATTTTCACCCTGTTTGGGGAAATTGACTTTTGGCCATGTAATTACGGATTTAAAAATGATCACTAGTCTAGCTCAGGCAGGGAAGGAACTTCAGAAATCGGGACAACTAAAAGGAAATAGCAAGCCAAAAATTGCATTATTTTGCTTCTGAACATTCTGTGTAAGATAAAAACAGCCAAGGTATGGAATGTTGACATTCACATATTGACCTAGACCAAAACAAGTAAAATATATGTATACATGTGTATGTATGAAAGTTATTTTGCCTTTGTTTTAATGCCTATTTGATTATTAAAGTTCCAAAAATATTTCATAATTTTGAGATGAATTCAGTTCTGGGCTCAAGTGTCAATATATAACATGGATTATTAAAATATATCAGCTAAATTTTAAGTATCATTTAAAAAATGGCTTGCATTATTGAGCACTCTACTTTCAAATTAATGAGTATTATCCTAAAATGATTTTTCTTCAAAAAGTGTGAGGTGAATTCCGTTCATTTTTTTTCAGATGTTCACTGTGTTGCAATTGACTCCAAAAATGTTGACCTCAGCAACTAGAAAACTATACAGACCGCTTTTGGGGAACTGAGTTGCTATGGAAATTTCTGAAGACCCCCCACCCAAATGTCTCAAATGGCTGAGAAATTGAAGATGAGGTAAGTACAGGCAGGTTGATTTGAGGGAAGACATAAACTTACAGATCTAGTGGGAAGAAATAAGGTAGAAGTAGGTAATGACTGAGTCTGCATGGGGAATTAGTTTAAGGTGCTTAACCAAGACATAAGAATGAATCACTAGGAGAAAAAAGTGTGTCAGGAGCTTTCCCAGGAGTAAAATTATAGATTTTCCAAGGCTAGGCCACTTTCTGGAAGCCAGTAGTATTTACCCCAAGCTGCAGGACAACTGATAGGATATGGAGGTTCCAGCAGAAGACATCCAATTAATAATCTCCCAAGCAACAGTGGAGTGTAGCTACCCAGAGGGATGCAGCGCTGGTGATCAAGCCTCTGGCATCAAGGAGACAAAAATCCTGGCTCTACCCTTTATTATTTGTGTGATTCTGCATAAGATATGTGATTTCTCTAAGCCTTAGTTCCTTTGTCATTAAAATGTTGGTCTGAGAATTAAATGAGGTTCTATCTGTAAACTGCATAGTACAAAATAAATATTAATAAATACATCCCTATTATCACCAAGCCTCAAAGATGCATTCGAGCAGGAATGAGATTTCAATTGTCAGGGCCACAGAAAGCCAGACAGAGTAGAGAGCACACAAATTTTCTTTCACTCACATGAAAAAGAACAGCTGCTTCCCATATGGATATCAGATATTTGGAATTTTTTATGTTATTGCTTTTTATAAGTCTACTGAGTTATCACCCAAAAAGGCTAAAATGCCTCTGATATAAATGTCATGGTTTTTCACTTCTTGCATAAATTGGGAATGAATATACGTAAAATAGAATTCTCTTAAAATAAGAGAAATGTAGTTACAATTTTATCAAAGTAGTTGTTAAAGCATGAATTTTACAATTATAATTAAGTAGCAATATGAATATGGACCAGAAGGTAAGATAAAAAATGGTAGCAATTGTAGTAGTGCAGAATTATAATTGTTTTCATTTCAAAATGTTTTATCACCATATTTTATATTGTACATTTAATTACCTTATTGCTTTATTGATTTTGTAGCTCTATAACTTATGCATTAATACATGTATACTCTATATACAATCATATGTACACAGCGCAATGTGTGAATGGCTATATACCAAAATATGAAGAGTAGTTATGCCTTGGTGATTATGGGTAGTTTTCATTTAATCATATTTTCAAACTTTTCTATGGCCATTTGTAATATGAATTTATCAAAATTAACAGTTGTACTTGAAAACGATCAAAATAAATTATACTCATGGCTGATCTGACCTTATTTATGAATGGCAAACTCTTGAGATCCCAATCAAACATTCACAGATGAAGTTTTATTTCTCAAAGTAAAATGATCTAGGATTTTTCCTTTGAGATGAGAAAAGTCCAGTAAGGTGCTTGTTTGCAATATATTGGTAAAGGCTACTAATTAAGTAAAGCCTTTGTTAAATACCCATTTTTTCATGTTCAATAGGAATTAAAAGTGGCCTCCAAAAGTGACATAAGTAAATGAGTGAGAATGTTAAATAAGAAAATGGGATTAATTAATTAAATGCTGACCAATTTGGTATGATTTAAGTTATTCGGATTGTTACTTCATTTCAAATCAGAAAATTTCTGACTTTCTTAAAAAATAATTTAATAATAACTAAAAATTAAATTATTTGACCAAGCTAATGTTATTCGATGGAGCTTGTTATTCCATTGAAAAGCAGGTTTGAATGGAATTTCACATTCTGTAACATTCTTGAAAAATCTCAGTAAGTTCCACTGGTTCCTATCAAATTTGATCTCATCTCTATCTATAGATTATTGAGTAATCCTAGCCAATCTTTTGAGCACCATTGGGCAATTTCTAGGTAGAACCAATTAATGGAAAATATACAGTTACGGTGGTTCATGAATCCCAAGTGAGTGTCTTGAAGCTGTCTGTGAAGACATTCCTCTTTTCAGGATAAAAGTGAACCTCACAGAGCTTAAGTTTATCTCAGATTTCAGATAGTGGTGACTATCTGAAAAATGTTAGCCTATCTAGTACTTACACTAAATAAAACTACTTAGCCTTTAATATCTGCCATTTAGTACAAATGGCTGCGAAAACACACATAATATTTTTTTAATGTTGGATTTTACTCAGAATGATTCCCCACATTACTTCCGCCCAGCAAGAAAACATCTAATTTAATGATTCATAAATTCCTTGGAAATTTGCTATTCAATATGTCTGAGAAAATATTATACAAGCCTGAAAAGCCATAGGAAGAAGTTGCTACCAGCGCTCTCTACACAGGCTCCGAGCGTATTATAGTGCTTTTTGGAAGCCAATGAGCGTTTCATGAGATAACAAAACAGCAGGGACCATTATGTCCAAAGAAAGTTTATCCTCATAAATTTTAGTGAGAGTTATGGATGCTAATTAAGGCCAACTCTCAAAGCCAAGGGTAATTGGCCCTCATCCTCCACCTGATTCAGCACAGCTGTTTTCAAAGGGAAACTAGAGGCATGTAATTTGTTCTCACAGGATTTGGATTCTACTTTATTTATTTATGATAGATCTTTGGGTTTAGAGGTTACATAACCACATGTTTATAATGGTACTCATTAATTGACCACATAATTTATCTATTACTGACCATGCAAATAATTTTTAGGGATTATTTCAATAAAAAATACCTTTTAATGCTATAAAATCTAAGTACTCCAAATGCCTTAAATTGGATCATGCAGGAAACCACAGAAATCACATTATTTTGCATTTTGGCTTTGGAAACAAGCCACGCTTTGAGAACACTCCGGAAGACTTAGCAAAACTGATTCTGCCATAAACAATACAACCCAAAGAGTTCTTTCCTGAGACTGAAATTTTTGGCTAGGAGGAGAGAAGGATGGTGAAGAATACAGCTTAGGAGGTGATCTAGCTGAGAAAGGTGAGAAAAACACTGAAAAGAAGGTGAGTGCTTTTGCTAATTGGACCTAAGAATAAAGTGTTAGATAATGCAGGCTTATGAAAGGCTGTGTCTTCCAAACAAATATTTTGGTTTCAGGATGATGTAAAGTTTGAATAATAACAGTAAGTTTCCATGATTATTAAAACTACTCTCTTTCCACAGTTGCAGTTGGATTAGAGTCAAAAATTCCAGAGCAGCAGGCCCAAGGAAGAACAGTATGCAGAAATGAGGCATTTGGCTGCTTAAGAAATCAAAAGACGGACACAAAAACAGGTTTGAATAGAAGTCCACATGCCAACAAACTCGTTTTCTTCACTATCTCACTATCTTCTATGGAGATTCAAAGACAGGATTTTTCACTTACTGCTTGTAAAAAAAAATGGTAAAATAAGATAAAATTGAGACTATTTTTTTCTCAGAGCTTTAGCAAAATGAATTTTACTTTCTAGATTTTATCTGTGGAGGTTACTCACATATTACAATGAATACAATTTCATACCACTCAAAATGTTTTTGGTGACTTTTATTCAGCATCACATTCTGGATCTATTATAGCCATACAGAGAAGAATGTTTTTTCTTTTTCTCCTTTTCCTTTTTCTTGTTTCTATCTTTCTATCTTTTTTTTTCTATTTCTTTCTTTCTCTCTTTCTTTGGTCATAGTGCTAAAGTATCCCTTTTTTTCTATCCTTTTGTTTAAATCAATTTTGGTTTTATGTAAAATTTAATCCCTTTCCTTTGACATGTGACTATTCATCACCAAAGAGAATTAAAAAAGAAACACAAAGAAATGTTTCTCAGATATAATTAGAAATTCCAGAAGTGTAGTGAAGGCATCATAACGGTAATCACTTATCCCCACCAAGCTGTGACAAAACTGAGATAGGTGGAGATGTGTTTAGTAGTTAATTCAATTAGTTTATAGTCCTGTTTAGTAAATCCAGACATTAGCGATATACAGATATTTCTCTTGACTCACCATCTGTGCATGGAAGGTTTACTCACCACACCTCTTGGTGTGAAGGAAGTCAGACTCAAGTAACCTTCATTCTTTGTGCTTATGAAAGTTTGTTTTTATGATATAAAATATATTTAGAAAACAAAAGAACAGTTAAAAATGGAATTCTGTGAAAAAAATACCCAGGAAGATTATTGTTAGATGGCCAGTCAAGCCAAATAGACAATTAAAATCAGTAGGGGTGTGGCACTATGGCCATGCTCTGGACAGCTGGCTTTAGAGAAAGTGAAGCACATTGGTTAACAGCATACTCCGTAGGGATTCAGTGGCAGCCCTTTTTCTTAATAGCTACATTGGAACAAGTTCTCAAAATTATCTGTGCCTTAGTTTCTCCATCTATAAAGTGACAATAATAATAACACCGCACACATTCGTTGTGAAGGCCTTGCAAGATAATACACATGAAGCAATAGTGTTGGGCATTCATGTGCACTCCACACATATTACCTAGCATATCATTGCTATTATTTATAAATACTTGATTATGCTTTTTTAGTTCAAAGGCAAAGAGATGTAAGAAATAATTCGAACAGAAAGATATGGAAAAGTCATGTGACAGAAAGAATGTTTCTCTGGTGATTCAGTAAAATATACTTATTAAGGGTGATTCTCATTTTAGTTTTTTTTTTGTTTCTCTATTAGTGCCATCTAGATGAAAAAAAATATTTTTTAAAACAACTGAAGCAACAATGAAGAAAGCACATTTTCATACTGCATAAAGCAGAATATTTATTTTTCATTTAAATATCTGAAAAAGTTTATTATTTTTAAGTATTTTCCTTGAACGATTATAATTCAAAAACATGGGATTTTTTTTACTTTAAATTTAGATGGTTTGGTATTTGTGGGATCCAAATAATTTGATGAATTCTGGTACCCTGAAGGTACAGATATCTCCAAATAATGTCCAAAAGTAGAACTGTAGTGCATATATACAACAGCAACGGCAACAATAATAATGATAGCTACTGTTATTTGAACATCTCTAATGTGCTATATACTGTTCTCTGCACTTTACATGAAATAGGTTATTTAGTCTTCTCAGTAACCATATGTGGTTGGTTACTGTTGTGTTCAATAAGATAACTTTGATACAGAGAAACTGTGGAATTGGTCAAGATCACTTGTATGTAAGTGGCAGAGACTGGACTTGAAACAGAGTGCATTCCCCAAAGAATGCATTTCTCACTTCTCCAAAAACAGCTTTCTACGCACTACATATACATTTTATCCTTAATGCAGTACCTGTTTAAGTTAATTGAGGAAAATCAAACTATCTTCTATAAAAAAAATAGGCTGATATCTTTATAGCTAGTGGTTTCAAATAACTTTGTGATTTGCTCCAGAAAGCAACAGCAGAGCCATCTGTCATTATTATTGCAAAGATTCATGCTTGGAGGTGAAGCAATTGTCTCATGAAGTAAGAATCCTCTTTACATACTTATCTATGGACAACTTGTTTTGTTGCACTTAGCAGATACTGCGTTTTTGCAGACGCAAGTTTTATGGTAACCATGACTGAGTAAGTCTATTGACACTATTTTTCCAACAGCATATGTTGACTTCCTGTCTTTGTGTCACACTTTGATAATTCACAAGATTTTCAGTTTAATATTATTATATCGCTACAGTGATCTGTGATCAATGACCTTTGATGCTACTATTGTAATTGTTTCAGGGTGCCATGAACTACACGCATATAAGACAGCAGATTTAATCAATAAATGTTTGCATTCTGTCTGCTTACCTGACAGGCCACTTCCTTGTCTCTCTCCCTCTTCTTGAACCTCCCTATTCTCTAATTTTAACAATAGTAAAATTAGACTAATTAAAATCCCTACAGTGTCCTCTAAGTGTTCAAGTGAGAGGAAGAGTCACACATCTCTCACTTTAAATCAAAAGCTAGAAATGATTAAGCTTACTGAGAAAGGCATGTTGAAAGCCAAGATAGGCTGAAATCTAGGTCTCTTACCCCAACCAGTTAGCTAAGTTGTAAATGTAAAGGAAGAGTTTTTAAGAGAAATTGAAGTGCTACTCCTGTGAACACATGAATAAGTAAGGGAAACAGCATTATTGCTGATATGAAGAAAATTTTAGTGGTCGGAATAGAAGATCAAACCAGCTACAACACTCCCTTAAACTAAAGCCTAGTCCAGAGCAAGAACCTTAATGTTTTAAATTCTGTGAAAGTTGAGAAAGGTGAGGAAGCTACAGAAGAAAAGTTGGAAGCTAGCAGAGGTTGGTTTGTAAGTCCTAGGATTTAAGGAATAAAACTGTCTCCGTAATGTAAAAGTGCAAGGTAAAGCTGCAAGTGCTGATGTAGAGACTGCAGCAAGTTATCTACAAAGATCTAGCTGAGATGACTGATGAAGGTGGCTATAATACACAACGGGTTTTCACTGTAGATAAAAAAGCCTTCTACTGGAAGAAGATGCCATCTAGAACTTTCAGAATTACAAAGGAGTAGTCATTGCCTGGCTTCAAATCTTCAAAGGACAGGCTTACTCTTTGGGGAGGGGCTAAGGCAGCTCATGACTTTAAGTTAAAGCCAAGTCCATTTGCCATTCTGAAAACCCTTAAGAATTGTGGTAAGTGTATTCTATGTGTTTCCTGTAAATGGAACAATGATCCCTGGATGACAGTACATCTGCTTACAGCATGTTTTACTTACTATTTTAAGCCCACTGTTGAGACCTACTGATGAGGAAAAAAAAGATTCCCTTCAAAATATCGCTCACTGACAAGACACCTAGTGCTCCAAGAGCTCTGATGAAGATATATGAGAAGATTAATGTTTTCTTGCCTAACAACACCTCCATTCTGCAGCCCATGGATTAAGAAGTAATTTTGCAAGGTTATAGCTGCCATAGATATTAATGGATCTGGTCAAAGTAAATTGAACTTCAAAACCTGGGAAGGTGCCATTAAAAACATTTGTGATTCATGGAAGGAGGTCAAAATATCAATATTAACAGGAGTTTAAAATAAGTTGATTCTTGCCCTCATGAATGGTATTGAAGGGTTCAAGATTTTATTGAAGGAAGTAAATATGGATGTGATAAAAATAGCAAGAGAACTAGAAGTAGATGTTGAGCCTGAAGATGTGACTGAATTGTTGCAATGTCATGATCAAACTTAAATGTAGGAGGAGATATTTTTTATCAATAAGGAAACAAATTGGTTTATTGAGATGAAATCTAGTCCTGATGAAGATGCTGCTAAGATTGTTGAAATGACAACAAATGGCTTAGAATTTTACGTAAGTTTATCTGATAAAGTAGTGGCAGGGTTTGAGAGGATTGACTCTAATTTTGAAAAAGAAGTCCTACTGTCTGTGGCTAAAATGTTATCAAATAGCATTGGATGCTTGGAGAAATATTTTGTGAAGAAAGAGTCAATCAATGCAGTAAACTTTACTGTTGTCCTAAGTGCCACAGTAGCCTGGACCTGCAGTAGTCACCACCCTGATCAGTCAGCAGCCATCAACATTGAGGCAAAACCCTGCACCAGTCAAAAAAAAAAAAAAAGATAAGGACTCACTGAAAGCTCAGATGATCATTAGCATTTGTTAATAAAATATCTTTAATTAAAATGTACATTTTTGGGCTATAATGCTATTGCACACTATACACCATAGTGTAACTTCTATATGCACTGGGAAACTGAAAAATTTATGCGACTTTCTTTAATGCAATATTTGCTTCATTGTGTTTGGAACTAAACTCACGTTATCTATGAGATACTCCTGTACACATTTGCACATTAGTCTCAGCATAACTGGGATAGGGATATTCCCTTAATTTGTGGTTTCTCTTGTCACTTCCCAGGGTTCTTTCCTAAACTGAAGAAAGGCCTCCAAGTATCAGCTTTGGAATTGCCATGACTAATTGTGTAGGAGATTTTTTTATTTGAACCAACGTAAGACTGACATCCTAAAACAGAGCAGCAAACCTTTGTTGACTTGCTCCCCTAGAGATGATTAATGGTGACATGACTGAATACCCTGACTGACTGTAAAAGCAAATTAGCAAGAAAATGGCCATTGGGCAGGGATACCAGTGAACTCTCCAGGGCAACCTGCTTTATGACTTGCTATGAAAGGGCACTGATGCCCTTGTTCAAACAAATGATTTAGAAAATAACCTCCTGGTGTTTTATCATGTCCTAAATGAAATTTTGCAAAGTACCTGCAGAAGGTTCTCTGTTTTGTCAATGTGCTTTTAGTATACGATTTGGTGCTTTAATATTCCGTCTTTGAGATGAGGAAAAACAAATGGCAGGGCAGCTGTATGTAACTATTATATATATTGAGACATAGACCTGTATTTCAGGACATGAGTGACAAGATATAGAGGCTTATTGAAGAATGTTGTTAGATGCTAGGGGGCCACCATATGTATAGACAATCATTTACATTGATACTGCTACTGCTTTTAGCTAGAACAATTAGCAAAATATGAAGTAGATACAAAATCATATGAATACATTTATACTGATTGCAGCCATTGGGTTTTAATGTAGAAGACTGGTATATCTATATTTTACAATATTGAGAAATCAATGAAATAAAATGAAACCTTCCCCTTATAGCTAAAAGGCGTACATTTCAAAAGGAAAACACATGGTGGTAAATAATTTATCTGTATGACATTTTATAATTTTGGGTGTAGAGAATTTTATTTAGCACATGTTACCTTGGGTGATGTGAGATTTAAACCTTAGTTTCCTCATCTATACAGTTGAGATAATAATGGTAAAGACTAACTGAGCGGCTATAAGTAAAAAATTTAGCAGCATGTAAACTTCTTCAATCTTGCTAAAATAATTGAACATTAGTATGGAGAAGAATTAATTTAAATCAGTTCTGTACATTATTAAGAACAATCATTCCAAATAGAAAAATAGGTTTGAAAAAAATCTTAAAACAACTGGAGTAATATGCTGATCTCTATTGAAAAGGTAGATTCATTGCCTAAAAAGAAAGAAAAAATATAATGAAAGACAATATGCCTGGATTTCAATGTAAGTAACTTTTGTTATATAGATATATTGTATTAGCTGATAGATGGTCACCAGGGCATGGTGGCTCACGCTTGTAATCCCAGCACTTTGGGGAGGCTGAGGCAGGCAAATCACTTGAGGTCAAGAGTTCAAGACCAGCCTGGCCAATGTGGTGAAACCCCCATCTCTACTAAAATACAAAAATTTAGCTGGGTGTGGTGACAAGTGCCTGTATTCCCAGCAAGTTGGGAGACTGAGGTTGGAGAATTGCTTGAACCTGGGAGGCGGAGGTTGCAGTGAGCCAAGATTATGCCACTGCACTCCAGCCTGGGCTGGAGACTCCCTCTCAAAAAAAAAAAAAAAAAAAAAAAGATGGTAGACTTACCCAAATTGTAGCAGGATAAACTCAATAGAATAGCGCACGTATTAAATGACAAAATCAGGGCAAAAACACATTTTAATAGCTACTCTGTGCCCAATCTAATAAAATAAAATTTAAGTGAACAGGCTATAGATAGTAATGTTAGACAAACTTATTTGGAATGAATCAGCATTTAGGTGAAATGCTCAGCAGGAATAAACTTGCTATCTTACATTTAACTCAATGCTTGACATTATTTGTGGAAGGATGAATCAATCTGATATATCAGCTAGAATGAACTGGACAAAAAAATACCAAAATAGTTTAAAAGAAAAAAAAGTCTCACCTATTAATGTGTCCGAGAGTAGGATGACTTTCAATCTGGTTAACACTGTGGTTGAAAACCATTAAGAACAAATGTTCACATTACACATCCATACATGGACTACTACTCAGCAATTAAAAGGAACATCTTATTGTTTTATGTAAGAACATGAGTGAACCTCAAACTTACTATGCTAAATTTAAAAATCCCAACTCAAAGGATATCTACTATATAATTCTATTTATATGATATCTGAAAAAGTCAAAACTATGACAGCAAATGAATCAGTGGCAGGACTGGAGAGAGACAATTCACCACAAAGAGGCATGGGGAACTTTTTGGAGTGATAAAACTATTCTATATCTTGATTATGGTATTGCGATATGACAATACACATTTGTGAAAACTCATAGATTTATGTATCTGTAGTTTTACTCTATTTAAATTATGTTTCAATAACCTTAAGAACAAATGAAAAAGAACTGATTTGTCATTATCTGTGTTTCTCCCTGTCATCTGATCAATCCACCTCATGCTTATAAGAAGTCTGCCACATGTTCAGCCATCACAGGAAAATAAGATAGTGTCCCACAGAAGCTGTTCCTATATGTGTTTTCTTTTCACTTGTAAGGAAAACTTTTCAGGCTTCTCACACATCCCATGGACTAGACCTGGGTCACATGTCTACTCCTTAATCAATCCTGACCAAAAAAAAAATCATCATAATTACCATGGACTCCAATTTAACCTTAAGCTCAAGATAGAGACATCTTCTCTCATGCTAGATACTTGGATACATTAGAATTCAACTAGTAAGAATAAACTATGGTTGTGGTGAACACAACTAGTTGTGGTGAACAACTAACAGTATATGTTCAGCTGGCTAGCAACCTTGTTGTATTAGACCATCCTTGCAATGCTGTAAAGAAATGACAGACTGAGTAATTTATAAAGAAAAGAGATTTACTTGGCTCACAGTTCTGCAGGCTTTACAGGAATCATGGTGCCAACATCTACTTGGCTTCTAGGAGGCTTTGGGAAGCTTACAACCATGCCAGAAGACAAAGAGGGAGCAGGCGTGTTACACGCATGAGCAGAACAGAGAAAGCAGGGGAAGATACCACACGCTTTTCAAGAACCAGATATCCTGTGAACTCAGTCAGTGATCACTTGTCACTAAGGGGAATGCCCAAGCCATTCATGAAGGATTTGCCCCCATGATCCAAACACCACCCACCAGGCCCCACCTCCAACATTGAGGATTACTTTTCAATATGAAATCTGGGCTGGGAAAAACATCTGGACTGTATAACTTGTCATGTTATTTGATAATAAACTTCAATACAGTCAACAAGAATGACCTAGGACCAAAAACAAACAAACAAAAATCCAAGCTAATATTTTGCTTTACCTACATATTTTGCTTATAAATTCTGATATTTGCATCTCCTAATAGATGCATCTTTCTATAATTAGAAAGATAATGTCTTGAGGAAATTTTTTTGATAAGGGATAGATTTGGAAACTATGTCATATGAGGAATTACTGCAAGAAACAGGACTAGCGTGTACGCTAGCATGTGGAAGACAGATTAGGCTCTATCTTTATGTTGTTAAAGACTAGAGAAAGAACCATATGCAGAAAGTATCCTACTAAACTGTAGAGATAATTTTCAAATACGGTTAGAGTTATCCAAAGATTTCCAGTGGTAGTGAATTATTCATCACTGTGAATACTCATGCCTGACTGAGAAGATGCCGGTGGGGATGTAGTATAAGAGCATCTAGTCTAGCAGGTGGCTAGTTGGACTGGACATTCTTTCTTTATCATATTGAAATAATGGTAATATTATTTACTAAATATACAAGGAAATACATTTGTGTTTATAGAATACTCATATATACGTAGCATATGACTGAAAAATAACTTACTGGTTACAAGACTAGAAGGGAATACATAATAAAATGAAAATGTATTATATGAGATAGGAAGATTACGGATGAGTTTTAAAAAAATCCAACAGCAATTTCGATGAGAAGCGGAAAATTTTGGCTTAGTTTAATGCTGATAAATTATTGGTCTGAATGTAATCCATTCACAATGAAAACTCCAACCAAACTTCTGTTCTTTGAATGTGCCTTCTTTAGGAGAACCTCCAAGCTGACACCAGCTGTCTGGGTTTATTCTGATCCAAACCCCCAACTTCTGACTTCCTCTGTTTTGGGTTTATAAACATATGTTTTTCAAAATTATAAATTGGGAGATACTCACTGACATTGAGGCATTTCATGAATTTTTACAGCCTGCAGAAAATAAAATATGATTTCCAGCTTGTCTATAAAAAAGGAGAGTAGCAAATGTTTGAGAAACGACTTATCTATGCTTATACATAGCATTGATTCTGTGTTGAATTATTATTAGTATTATTACCTAATGCAATCTCTTATTTGTATGGCAGTTACTGGAAACAGAAAGGCCAAGATGAGCAATAATGACCTATCATCGACAGAGCTGAATGAAGAGCTTTACATTTCATGAGTTACTATTATTATTACTGTGTATTACTGTGCTAATCATGGAAAATGATGCTAGCTTGAAATCCTTCAAATGTACCAGATAAATTTAAGCAGCTGCCTAGCCATCAACACTTAAGTGGAAACACAGTATAACCCAAACTCTACAGTATAAAGTATCACTTAATAACACAGGTGTGCCTGGGTTATTTTTAGCAGCCTACAAAACCCAAAGTTAAATAGCAAAAAAATCATGTGTAAAGCTCTTTTTTCATGGTCTAGGTACACTATCATGCTTTATATCATGTTAAATGAGTTTTTTCTCAAGTTATTTAAGAGCTCATGTTATCTTATAAATAACTTTAGAAATGTGTCCTAAACTAAGCTTGCTGGATGATGATTTATATTGGCTGAGAAAACAGCAAACAAAAGGACTTTAATTAGGAAAAAGATGCAGCTATAAGAACTCAAATGTAGAAAACAAAAGGGCAGTAATGAAAAAGAAAACATAGGAACCCTGAACTGATTATGTTTTGTTAATTTCATACACATACCAAAGACTCACATTCTATAAAGCTCTTTGTTAGCCTTCATGGTGACATAATAAGTATAAAATAATTTCATTTTCTGCCGACGTGATTTCAACATTGTTATAAAAAGAGAAAGAACCCTCATGGTATGGATTTTCTCTAACATTAATACCAAGCTAAATTATGTTCCACTGGTTGTGCTATTCTTCCACTGGTTTCATAGAAAAACATTTTCAGAAACAATTTATTTTTCCCTCTAGGATCTAAAGAAGAAGAGCAGAGTTTTTAGTTAACAGCATTTCCTACTAGAGTAGGGGCTTCTCTACTTGTTGCTCAGATCAAAATCCTCAATTATTTTGTTTCTATAAGTATTTAAAACTTATTTATTCAATCACTTAAAATTTAGGTTGAATGCTTTTGTAGCACTCCTACATCAGTTGCATAGGAATAATTCAAAGAACTCTTAAAGGATAAAAGCTGGTCAATTTCGATATCTTCCCTACACTTAGCAGATTTAATTTCTCACAGCTCACAACGTGAGCAGCCTTAACATCTTCTCAGCTCATGATGTTGCTTTTCATTTTTGTGTTTTTTATCTATTCTGCTTCCTCAATCTGAAATTTCTCTCCCTGCTTTCCAATATTTATTTAGATCCTGCTTAATCCTTTAAAGCTCAACAAAATCCCTTCCTCCTACCTAGAAACGTACTGCACAAACTCTCCTGGCATTTCCCTCTCATTCCTGTTTGTTATGCTTACCTGGGAAGTATTGTCCAGTGTGACTGTTTTGATGCCTTTGGGTCCACTACCCCTTCAAATTAATGGATATTAATCCTTTCAGCCATCAGATTCATGAGAGGTGCTTTAAAAAAAGGGAGGATACTCAGGTTCTGCCCCTAAAACAACTGAATTTGGAGTTTTGAAGATAAGGCTTGAATTGAACACTGCTATTAAAAAAAAAAAATCTTCCAGTGTGATTTTCATGCATAGTAGAAATTAAGAAACCAGTTGATTTAGGATAATATTAATCTAAAGCACTTTGTTTCCCATAAAAGATTATAATTTAAGACCTCCTTTTCCCATCTTCCTGTTTATATTCCTGTCATACACATGACACAGAGTAGAAGCAGCATTTTAGATCCAACAAGAAAAGGTGTGACCGTCCAAGCCTGTTGGTGGCATGGGTGGAGGAACTGGGAAGACTCCAGCATGCATGCTAATCCCTAATCTAGAAGACACTCCTAGTTAATAGATTAATAAACTGAGGTCCATATGGTTTAAAGTTACCCAAGGGAGAGGAGCCCAGCATGCTAGTAAAAAATGAGATACAATTTGGATCAAGTCTTCAACCTCCCGAAAGAGTGAGGTTTTAGATTTCACTGGGCTTTGTGCTCCAGCTGACCCCTACTTGCCTTGTATGTTTTGGAGTTCTTGTCATCTGAAATTTAAGTTCTTTTGGTTTTTCAGAATAGTGACTCATACACCTCTTGTTTGTTCTTCGTTGTCTACAATACATAAAATACACACCATCACAACTTGGTTGATTTGAATCATGAACATTTTCCCTTCTCTTGTGTTTGTAGCCTTCAGGAATGCTGCTGTCCTAGATAAAAGGCCATTTAAAAAAAAAAAAGTCTTAGAATGAAACAAAGGGAAGGCTGTACTTGGAATAATCTTGATCCCAGAAATCTTGTCTGGTGTTCAGAAAGTGTGAAGGATGCTAAATATTCAATATTCTACAAGAATGTTAGTTGTATTGCACATTGCCATGTCCTATCTCTCTCTCTCTCTCTCTCTCTCTCTCTCTCTCTCTCTCTTCATTTTCCTCTCCCTCTCCCTCTCTCCCTTCTACCCACTCTTTCTCTCTAGGGCATGACATGCATGTAACATTTCTATTTGCATTCTGCCAAGTCACAGTAATCAGAAGTGACAATACCTAACTATTTAACAGTCTAAAATAAAATAGAAAAAAGCCTATATGAACTATCCAATTTCAATGAATATGGAAGTTATTTTTATCAATGTCTGTATTAGATTTTATTAGTGGGTATCCCCTACCCAACTGACCTTCATTTTTAGTTTCTTTGATTTCAACTGTCTTTGATGGCACTGAATGGAAACATCCCCTTGCCACCAGTGGTTAAGAGTTATTATTTACAAGATTACCAAGGAAAAATGTATGCATCTTAGCTTCTGTTCCTAAGAGATGCACTTTGAGAATGGTAGGATTTTCAACTTAGTTTTCTAATTCTGGTATCTTCAGAAAAGATTCAAAAATTTCCCTGAAATAAACCAACTGATTTTCTTACTTTCTGTAAAGTATTGACAACAGAAATGAAAAATTATAAATGAGATATTTTATGAAGAAAACATTGTGTTTTTGCAGATAATGATAAATTTAAAACTCAAAGAACATTCCTTCTATCAGTTTCTGTTGTGTCAGATACTGTATGTTCTCTTCTGTATGATCTTGGAAGATAACAACTTCCCTTATGTGAAAACAACTCTCCTGTGAATTGTAAATGATATCGAAGGATTCTTCTACAACAAAAGTGTTGGCTTGACAATATCTGGAGTTTCTCCAAATTGTATTTAGAATTTCTCTAAATCATTTTTAGCCAGCTCAATTTTATAGCAAACATCTCAAATTTTGTTTAGAAAAAATAAAATAATGTTTTTTAACCTGTAATACTGAATAATGTTTGAATAGCTAAAAGCAAATCAAATGACCACAACTCTGCATTTTTGTCAAAGGGGGAATTTTCTGTTCCCATAACCACAATCTCTCTAATTCCACTAGCCAATTATAGGGTGTGAGGTAATAATGCTCTCAAGGGGAAATGCCATTGCATTGACCTCAGACTCAGAGGAACTAGGGAATGGGTTGGACAAGCAGCAGAAAATAATGAGCACACACAGTAAGGTTAGATGAATTGGAAAGAGAATGTAATCTTAACAACTTTGCTCTTCATGCTTTGAATTTACCGAGCTGTTTTCCTGTGTGACTATCTGTATGCAAAGAGTGGCTTAACCTTTCTACTTCTAAAATAAATGGTGCTTGCATTAAACAAACTTCACAAAGCAATGACCTATTTTGATAAAATTCAGGCAAGTTTTCAAGTGGATTTTTTTCCATACCAACCAACCAGTTGGCTGTTTGAAGAATATACACATATACACTGATACACACACCACAGAGACACACAGACACACATACACATACACACACACACACACACATCCTTTATAACTAAAAGTTTCAAAAATTCTAGTTGTTTTCATTTCCAAAGAATACGGGGCACATTGTATGTAGATAAATACAAATAACACTCACTGTTTAGAATGTATACCATTTTCTTCTTTTGTTTTCCTTGATCTATAATGAACACACATTTTTTTAAAAACACTTGTGGCATTTACACCTACCTGAGAAAATTATCACTTATTAATTGTAAGTTTTATATATGTATGGTGTATGTGTCTATATACATATTCATCCATTCATACATCCCTACATACCCACATACATTAATTAATTTTTTAACCAAAACTATGCTCCTTTCCTTATGGACAGAGATGACACCCTCTCATCTTGGTGTTCCCTTTGTGAGAGTCATTACAGCAATTGCATATAAGTGTGCAGGTATTGGACTCAGACTGATTCTGCAACTTACTGACTACACAACTCAACATCCCTGAGCCTTAGTTTCCTTCCCTTTAATATAGAGGTAGCACAATCGACTGCATATCTAGCACTAGATAATATATACACAGTTTCTGATTATTTGTAATTACTCAACATTTAATCATTATTGATATGGTTTGGCTGTGTCCCCACCCAAATCTTATCTTGAATTCCTTTGTATTGTGGGAGTGACCTGGTGGGAGATAATTGAATCATGGGAGCAGGACTTTCCTTTGCTGTTCTCTTGATAGTGGATAAGTCTCACAAGATCTGATGGTTTTAAAAGGGGGAGTTTTCCTGCACAAGCTCTCTTGTCTTCCGCCATGTGAGATGTGGCTTTCACCTTCCACCATGACTGTGAAGCCTCCCCAGCCATGTAGAACTGTAAGTCTATTAAACCTCTTTCTTTTATAAATTGCCCAAGCTTGGGTATGTCTTTATCAGCAGTGTAAAAATGGACTAATACAATTATTATTTACCAATATATAAGAAAGAGAAAAATGAGGACAAGATGTTTTAGATTAACTGATGGATCATTTAGGGTCCTAAAATGAAATTAACAGTAAATCCAAATTAGAAAAATCCAACAAGAGTTCATGTGTCAAAAGATTAATTACAAAGGTATTAGAAGGAGGACTATAAGGGATGATGCAGAACCTGGAGGGATAAAGGGAACAATAAGCCACTAGGGCCAGTGCAGGGCTGAGACCTGTGCTGTGTGCCCCATTGCTCCATGTTTGTCTCCAATGCTCCATAAAATGCAGTACTCCTTTAAGGTTAAAATGGTACATTTTTACAAAATTCCCTGTCTGTTCTTTCCATTAAATCAATCAGAACTCCACCTAATTTCAGTGAGCATATTTTATGAGAATAAACTAAATATTTGTACCTAATATCTCAAAAGCCACCAACAATGTGTGGATTGAAAGATAGCTTTTGTGTATAGAAGAAATGGCCTTTGTTTTGTCATACAATTTCTAAAAGAACTACTTGTAGTGAAACATATGTAGGAATTTATCTATTTAAACCATCAGAAGCAGTTTTCATTATTTTAAACAACTATGGTTTAAACAAAAATAGTTGGTTAAAATAATGCATAAATTAATCATTAAAACTAATGTAGTTGAGCCAAAAAAATCCTTAAGTATTCTGAAGATTCAGTATCATTGTACTCCTAAGGTTATTGATTTTGTGATAAGTATCATTAGTCCTCTTCATGAAGGTGATTTTACAACAACTATAGTTAGTAAAGCAGGGTTATATCATTTGGATACATGTCCCCACTCAAATCTCATGTTGAATTGTGGTCCCCAGTGTTGGAAGCAGGGCCTGGTGGGAGGTAATTGGATGATAAGGGTAGATTTCTCATGCATGGTTCAGCACCATCCCCTTGATGCTCATTATTGTTCATAAGAACAGTAATGAGTTCTTATGAGATCTGGTTGTTTAAAAGTATGTGGAGCCCTCCCCCTCTCTCTCCCTCTTGCTTTTACCATGTGACTTGCAAGATCCTGCTTCACCTTTCACCATGATTGTAATCTTCCAGAGGCCTCCCCAGAAGGAGATGCCAACGCCAAGCTTCCTGTACAGCCTGCATAACCGTGAGTCAATTTATCCTCTTTTCTTTATAAATTACCCAGCCTCAGGCAGGCGCCTGTAATCCCAGCTACTTAGGAGGCTGAGGCAGGAGAATTGCTTGAACCTGGGAGGCAGATCGCAACATAGCACTCCAGGCTGGGTGATAGAGCAAGACTCCATCTTGCGGGGAAATAAAAGAAAGAAAAAAAAAAAAAAGAAAAAACTACCCAGTGTCAGGTACTTCTAGCAATGTGAAAATGGCCTAATATATAGGGAGAGAGGCTAGTTTTGGAACTAGCTTATCATCATCTGTTGATATGAACTACAGATTTTTAAGTAACCATTATTTCAAAATGTATTTTTTGAAACGATACTGCTACAGGGGTATGTAAGTGAGGTGCCCTGCTTTGGAGGACTCTACTATCACAATTATTCTTGCCGAGTGAATACATGCCTTGTTAAAGCATTAAATAATGAGGTCACACTTCAATAGCTAATTACAGCCTCTGTCTTCTGTTTTCTGTAAATGCATACTTGTGTGTGTTTCTTGCCCTGCTGACATAATCAAATCTCCAGAAGAGTAGTTTAATCTATTCTGGTAGCAAAGCTAAAATCTTCAGAATTTTATATTCTCATTTTCATACTCACTATGGTTATTCACATAAATGGTTAGTTTAAAAATCACACAAGACATCTTTTCCACCATTATAACAATCATTTAGATTACAGGGAAGTATATCTCCATTTTGCATTAGAAGAAAAAGTAACAAATAATATTATTAGCCAAGTCAACCTATTAAAGTCTTATTCTCTAATGCAAAGCAATATGGAAAAGAAATTCAATCTTCACTGAAATTCAGCACACTCATCAAACCTTCACTTTTAGTGAACCATTGATGTTATATAAAAACGCTAAAATTTAGGATGATAGAAAGAAAATGAACCCTTATCATATATTTACAATTGTATTGTTTGGACTATGTGCAGTGTATTTATTTATTTGTAATGACTCAAAGAGTTATGAAAGACAGTGGTTGAATTGTCAACAGTTCTGTAGTATTTATATAGTAAGACTGAAATAATGAGAGGGATTTATTGTTCTTGGATAGAACTCTGATTTTGAAAAAGTTTAAATGGCCTGAGTTATAGCTAACATTGTACAGTATAAGAATTTTCAGAAATAAGTGACTATAATATGCTGTTTCTAAAAAGGGACAGCAAAGAAGCCCAAATTCGTTACATCATATAATATATTGAATCATTCAGTTATATAAATTTTATTGAAAAATGCATGTTTAAGATAATAACTTTACTATTAGCTAAAAGAAATTAGGGATTAAAAATAAATTAGAACAAAGCCAGGGAAAAGCCATAGTTGATTTATTGGAAAATCCCTTAGTAATTTAAAAATATCTAATGTATTTTTGGTCACTTAATCTTTAAAATACTTAGGAAAATATGGAGAATATTAAATTCTGTTTCTAATTTAGTATTAGCTTATTTGCATAAGACTGAATGCACTGTAATATCTTGCTATTATTAGTAAAGGTAAAATGTTTATCTAGACTATTTTGACTGTATATTCATGACGACCAGTATAGTGAATGTAGACCCCCAAACGTTCAATTGTTTAGAGTCCTACAAATAATCTGTCCTGCCGATTGAGATACCCAGATATTACCTGGATATTTCCTTGTAAACATGATCCTTGTCATGAAAATAATGATGTTGGTTTGTGCTTCTCCTCAACATATATGCCCCGAGAAATGGCAGAGATTGGTCTCCATTCTAGGACGATTTCTTTACAATTGTCATTGCTCTATTGATTGTTTTCACTTCATTTAAACTTAGAATATAGATTAGATCTGTGCACATAGTTTTTAATGACACTTTGTTAACAGCAGCAAGATAAAGTTGCCAGTACCGTGGCAAGAATATTTTATTAATTGTCCAGTCTGGGCACCAGGCCAAGGTAAAACCAACAGGATAAATGGTCCATTGCCATTGCTTTAAAAAGAAGATTATAGTACTGTTCTTTCCTTTCGAACATTGGCTCAATTCCCATTCTTTAATTAATCTGCAAGAGGCTGACACTGTTATCTTTCCTAATTTTCTTGTTTTAGAATTGCCTAACAGATTTCCTCTCTTATCTCTTTACTCACGTCCCATTATTCCCACTGTTATTGCATGTAATTTATACAAATTCTAATTGCATGTAATTTATTCAAATTCTTAGTTTTCCTTCGTTTATTTCAATTCCTTAATACCAAACTTTACACTTACCTTACTCTTAGATTTTTTTTTTATTAATTCTAATCTGCAGGTATTAAGAGTTACACACACACACACACACACACACACACACACACATACAGAGAGAGAGAGAGAGAGAGAGAGAGAGAAAGAGAGAGAAAGAGAACAGAGAGAGGACAGAAATGAATATTTCTTTTAGTTAAGAACTTAAATGTTTATCAGAAATGGCTCAGAGATTACAAGGTAAAAAAAACATTTTGCTGAGTTTTTAATTTATCTTGAAGAATGTTATCAGCCAAAGCAATGGGGTGCAACATTATAATGATGACACAGTGAAGTAAGAAATTGCTCATGGCCGGGCGCGGTGGCTCACGCCTGTAATCCCAGCACTTTGGGAGGCCCAGGCGGGTGGATCACGAGGTCAAGAGATCGAGACCATCCTGGTCAACATGGTGAAACCCCGTCTCTACTAAAAATACAAAAATTAGCTGGGCATGGTGGCACGTGCCTGTAGTCCCAGCTACTCGGGAGGCTGAGGCAGGAGAATTGCT